>JBBHKE010001131.1:49437-61429 GCA_037447655.1 Zygnema cylindricum | reverse complement strand
GTCGCATTGAATGTTAGTTAATGTTCACACTGACGACGATGCTGTCGTCGGACGAGAGTTATGCGAACGGCTTTTTTTCGATGTGATTGATTTTTTTGTTTAGTGCGATTTCACGTGCGAGCGCGATTCTATTAAATCATTATTTGTACCTTTTTACTTATAAAAGTACAATTTTGCACGGTCAGACGTCGTCCGTACTCCACACTATTTAAAAATAACCTATATTAGATTTTTTTACGCTAATTAAACCTCACCTAAATTAGAATAATGAAAAAATTAGAGTCGATTACTCTATTTGATGTGATAGAGTCGAAATTTCGAGCGACCGAATTAGAGTAATTTACTCTAATTACGATTCGCGGTGTAATTTATTGTACTTTTTAACTTAAAAAGATACGTTTACGTATGATCTGACACTAACCGTACACCACTCTATTTAAGAGACAACGTACTGAAAATAATCCTAAATAGAATAAAGAAAAAAATAGAATGAACTACACTAATGGAGAATAAAAAAAAAAAAGCGGGACGGAATTAGCGTACATAACGCTAATAACGATTGGCGGTGTAGTCTGTGTACCCGTACAAAATCTGACAATTCGTACGCCGTCGCGCTGTTCACACGGTCGACGGACGAACATATGAGAACGTGATTTTTGTCGACGAGTTTGCGTCTCTTTCTTCCAGTGCGCATTCACATGTGTGCGAAAAAATGTTAAGTGTCTTTTTTTTATGCCTTTGTTATTCAAAAAGTACCATTTAGTACGGAGATTCCCTGTCCATACGCCACACTATTTCCATCGCAGTGTACTTTCCTTATTAACGCTAATTGAAAAAAAAACCTAATTAGAATAATGGAAAAAATAAAATTATGGATTGTATTTCGGGTTTTTTTTTTTGAAAAAAGGGCACCGAATTGGCGTTATACACTCTAATAGCGATTGACGGTGTACCGGGAACGGATTGATACGTGGAGTACATGTAACTCCTACGACAAATTGTGACGCTCCTATTGGTCCCCGTGTACAAAAACGACAGGCCCTTAAAAAAACCAAAGGGCAAAGCACCGGGTCGCCCGCGACTATTAAATCTGGACGGTTAGATCGTGTCACATTTTGACATTTTCTGATTTTCTGAATCCGCTTTTACGCTCAATATTTAGTAACTCTATTAAAGGCGCGTCAAGTTTTCGTACCTGGTCCTTTTCTGGTCGTCGGAAGTATCTCCAAACAGCTTCGCAATCGAACGGTCACTGGTCGAACTTCCCCCAGATTTTTATCAGATTGACCAGTTACGGATAAAACATGGAAATTCCTACAGGACTGGTATACATAGAAATTGTTTTTGTTTGACACGTTTCGTAACGATCGGCATGGAATTTTGTCGGTGCTGTTGCACTCCATCCTCGCCACGTAGGCCGTACTCTATTGGCCGGCTGTGATACCGCGATACTGCGTGTGGTCTGCATGAGCCCTGAGCACATTTGCTAGAAACAAAGCCATACACATGCCCTAAAACAGTAAAAAGAACCTTCTCACTGTACTGAAGCTTTCTCAGATACTATTATCCAACAATCCTTGAAGAGCTCTGCATCTCTCCCTCTCTCTCTTCTCGCTCTCTCTCTTCTCGCTCTCTTCACACTTTCTCCCAGGCAATTTGCTTCTTACTAAACTTATCTTTTGTAGATTTCCTGCTTAGGACTTGACATCATGGAGGCTCTCTCCTTCGGGTTACAGACTCTCCCGTCCACGTCATCATCTCTTTCAGGATGTAACTTTTTCCACGCGGACACGTGTCTTTCCAAATCTTCAATTAGCAGCCTCAGTCAGCTGACAGGAAAGCAGGCTCTTCATGTGAAGCCTCTTATGGCTCAAAAAAGACAACTAACAAAAAGACAAACACGTATCAGTTCCATGGCTCCTGAAAGTGCTCTGGAGATTCCTCTCCCAACCGACGACTCGTCAGTAAAACAGCCTGCTAAACAGTCAAGTGATGATACTATTAAGCAGTTTTTAAGTCGTGATTATAAATGGGGTTTCACATCTGACATTAAGTCGAAATCAATTCCCCGCGGTCTATCCGAGGAGACTGTACGGATTATTTCAGCTAAGAAAGATGAGCCAGAATGGATGTTGGAGTTTCGTTTGAATGCTTACCGTCAGTGGTTGAAAATGAAGGAGCCTAATTGGTCGGACAACAAATACCCCGCCATCGATTATCAGGTAAACATAAGAAGAGTTTGCTGGTTCAGCCTTTTTGTATTTTATTCCATTTAAATCATTCTCAGCCTTCTTTTAAGCTCCTGTTGGTCATTCCATAACAGGTCGTGAGTTAGCTTCTCAGTTAGGGTTTCATGTATTCTCTGTCATTTTTCTGCTGATTGCTTGGTTGCTTACTTTAAAAGGGAAATGGTGTTCATTGCTTTATAGTTCTACGTAGGACTGGGGAAAGGCTGAAAGGCGGCATAAGTTATCTTGAGGAGTGGTGTCTGTGAGAGAGGGAGAGGGAGAGGGAGAAGGAGAAGGAGAAGGAGATGGAAAGGGAGTGGGGAAAAATGGCAATATACGTGGAAGGAGAATGTCTTTTTCCGAGTGCGGAAAGCAAATTGGGTGTTCATGTGCATGCTTTGCTGTGTGGGTTTTTATCAATATCTTTTTGTTTTGTTTGGTCAATTTCGGCATTTCATATGGAGTGAGTGTATTTTTCTAGCGGGAGTTTGGCTACTGCATTGCTGGCTGGTTGCGAGCTGTGTCATTAGTGGAGATGACCTGTTATCCTTAGGGAACTGATGAAAATTACATGTTAGTTTTTAGAGTGTGTCCCACTTGGCTGCATAATTGCACAACTTGAGTGCCGTGTACAGGTCAGTGATGTTATTCGAATTTCCTAAATCCTTTTTACTGTGCATTATGATTTTGAGCACATTATTGCATTGACCTACGGAGGTCATTGAACATCTCCGGTTGTTGTGGTGGTTGGTTTTTTGATCTGATGCATTCATTGCTTGTCAAGACATATTTTTGTCTTCGTTTTAGGTGTTCATAAAATGCTGCTAATTAAAAATTTCAGCTTTTGTAGAATTTGCATTAGTGCCACAAACTCTTTCCATTATGTGGTCCTCTCCATTTTCTGGAGTTGAGTCTTGAATATTGTTTGTTGTAAGAATTGAATCGTGTATGGCGACCTGTCTACATGTAGTCAAGTTTCTGCGGCACTCTTTGTTGATTTGTGAAGCTTATAAATGCTTCATTGTGATTTGAATGCAAGATGTGGCATCTTTGTGGCATGCTGAATAAGGTTATGAATTCTGAGTATTACTGGTTTTGTTAGACATGCCTCCTACAATTTGGTCTAAATGGCCACTTGGGCTACTGCTTGTTCTGTCACCTCGGTTGACCTTCAAGCATACGTTCTCATGAAAGGTGCTCCTTTATGGTTTCCTAAAGTTTTTCTCTATGTGATTTACATCCCTGTTATTTTGAAGTTACGTGTGGTTGGTGTTATGATTTTTAGCCAGCTACTTCTGAATTTGACGTTCTCCTGCTATTGGATTGTTTCACTTATATTACTCTCTCCGTTTTCTTTTTGTTTGTATTCCAGGATATGATCTACTATTCTGAACCAGTGATGAAGGAAAAGAAGGAAAGCCTTGATGAAGTGGACCCAGAACTTTTGGCTACTTTTGAAAAGCTTGGAATCTCTTTGCAAGAACAGAAAAGACTTTCAAATGTGGCGGTGGATGCTGTTTTCGATTCCGTATCAATTGCGACAACATTTCGTAAAGATTTGTTGAAAGCCGGCGTTATATTTTGCTCTATCTCTGAAGCAGTAAAGGAATATCCTGAACTTGTGAAGAAGTATTTGGGAAAAGTTGTGCCTGTTGGGGACAACTATTTTTCGGCTTTAAACGCAGCAGTTTTCAGTGATGGCTCATTCTGTTATATTCCAAAAGACACTGTATCACCTATGGAACTCTCGACCTATTTCAGAATTAATGCCATGGAAACTGGTCAATTTGAAAGGACTCTCATCATTGCCGACGATCGAAGCTTTGTGAGCTATTTGGAAGTGAGTTAATTCTCTTAATAAACTCGTCCCTTTATGCACTTCATCATGCTCTTTTCTATCCTTTTTGGTGTATATCAAATCAGTCTTCTTTGACTTATTTTCTTTCCTTCCCCTATGTAGCTTTAAAGCTTTTTTTAATGGTTCTCTTTGGATTTTGTGTGTGAGGTATAAATAGGGTTGTACAGCTCCTTCATATGACAAGAACCAGCTCCATGCGGCAGTTGTGGAATTATACTGTGGAGAAGGGGCAGAAATAAAGTACTCGACTGTCCAAAATTGGTATGCAGGCGATGAGAATGGAAAGGGAGGAATTTACAATTTTGTCACAAAGAGGGGACTTTGCGATGGCAAAAACTCAAAGATTTCGTGGACACAGGTGGAAACTGGGTCAGCTATCACATGGAAATATCCCTCTGTCATTTTAAAGGGGGATAACTCAAAGGGTGAATTCTATTCAGTTGCTTTGACAAACCATCGACAGCAGGCAGATACAGGCACTAAGGTAGGTCCTAAACCTCTTTTTCTCTCATTTTCTCTCTTTTCAGTATTTATCTATTTTTTTACAATAAGTGAAATATTCAAAGGAGAGCATTAACCTCGCCCTCATTTCTTCCCATATCTTTTTCGATATGGGGAGAAAGGAGGGCAAGGTTAATGCTCTCTTTTGAGCTGGTTACCGGGTTTTTCAATGCAGTTATTCTGCTAATTTATTCTGGATCTTTAGGTCCTGTTCCGTTACTCCAGACGCAAGTATTCTTTCAGTTTATTTAAATCTTTTCGTCACATAAATGCAATATTCTGTTAATTTGTTAGGATCTTGTTTAGTTGCTTCAAATGCAAATTGACTTCCAATTTGTTTAAACATTGTTTTGTTAACAATGTATTAACGCAAGTGTGACCATCTCATGATTTCAACTTGTTAATCATATGCTTTTTTAATCTCCAGATGATCCATGTGGGCAAGAACACTAGGAGCCGTATTGTATCCAAGGGAATCTCAGCCGGAAAGTCGGTAAATTGCTACAGAGGACTCGTCCAGGTTCAGCCCTCGGCTCACGGGGCTCGAAACTATTCTCAGTGTGACTCAATGCTTATTGGCGACCAAGCAGGAGCTAATACATATCCGTACATTCAGGTATATACCGTGAAACCGAACAGATTTTGTACCAAAATGGGTTTAATGTTGGACTTCCGATTGGGCTTAGTTTGTTTGTGAATTTTTTGGGGATTTAAAGATGGGTGTTCTTCCTTGTGGAATAAGCTTATGCATTGATTTTGTGAGTTTGGATTGTGGAGAGGAAAGTTTTTGTGGGAGATTTACTGGTTATGTCTACATTTCGACTTCTTTTAAGAAATTTTGATTATGGAAAGTAAGGATATGTGGTGAATGGGTTTATTACTCGAGATAAATTTACCCTTCATGTTGAGTGTGAATTTCACAGTTTTATGAGTAGCCGCCCATCCAAGTACTGAAAACTGTACAATTTGTAAAAACTGTACAATTTGTACAGTTTACCCTCAAAACAATCGTAAATTTTGATAGTGTAATAACCATAGTCACCACATTCCTGAGGAGAATATCGTGTTTGGCGAATCTTCGCCAAATGTAGAATATCCATTCGTCTCCATTTTCGGCAGCAGGATCATATATTCTTTAGGCTTAAAATTTTAAATAGAAATTTTAGGAATGAATACAAAATTTCAGATTGTCAAGATATAATTAGGCCATTCAATATGAGTTGTTCAAAGAATTGTTTAGAGAGAAAGACTGCAAAGGAAAACGTGGTCACAGGATAACCTTAAGGAAAAACTCTAACCTTAAAATGGAAACTGAAGACTGCAGAAGAAGTAGCAGAAAATGTTGGAAACTTACTGTGACATCTAGAGACAAATACTTCGTTTAGCCAGTGGATGAAGTTTCATCCAACAGGTGGTGCAAAAATAATAGGATTTTTTACGTACAAAACGGTCTCTTTCCGTTTGATGGAGGTTTATCATGGCGAATGGCCAAAAGATAAGATGGTCTACAATTGGCTGCCCTTAATACAAAATGCGACCCGAATATTCATCAAGATTCCCGAATACTCGAGACTCTCCCAAATATATGCCACTTTTCTTCAAAAAATGTTGAATACCGGTGGCTATGCTAACATCTTTGTGAGACTTACCATTTGGTTTTGTGGATTGTGGCAATTACAGGTGAAAGATCCGACAGCCAGAGTTGAACATGAGGCGAGCACATCGAAAATTGGAGAAGATCAACTTTTCTATTTTCAACAGCGTGGGATTGATGCGGAAAAAGCCGTTGGTATGATCATTAGTGGATTCTGTCGAGAGGTTTTCAACGAGCTTCCTTTGGAGTTTGCGTCAGAAGTGAATCAGCTCATGAGTTTGAAATTGGAAGGAAGTGTGGGTTAAAACGGGGGAAATACCATGAATGGATTTCGGGTAAAATACAATCAATGTTTAGCAATAAAGTGTAACTGTTGATTGACAGGAATTTAGGCGAATTCTTCAGTACTTTTGAGTCCATTTGGACTTAGTTTCTGGTTTACGTTATTGCTTGTTTTAACTTCAAGAGGAGCCTCTTTTCTGATGATACATACGTCAGGGCATGGCTTGCTATTTGGGAGGGGTAGTGAATGTTTAAAGACGTACTTTTATTTTTGTAAATTACCAAAGGGCTAGTGTTTACAACGTTTGTGCTTTTGTGTTGTTTTGGATGTAACTTTGTACTCAGTTGTGAAAAGAAATTGTTTTTCGTACTTTCCACTTGGTTTGGTAAGATCTGGTTCTATTTTTGCCTTTCAAATGAGCATTTTCTTGGTTTAGAGTATGTTTGTTGTTGTTCAAAACATTTTGTCGTGAATCCCTCTTTATTTGGTATTAGTTTTTACTTGGCCATCTTATGTGTGGTTTAGCAAGTTCCTTTATACACAAACCCTAAGTAAGCCTGTCTGCATACAGGTAATTGTGTAATCAAATAGTGAAGTAAAAGGAGTTAAACATTTTCTTGTGCCGTTTTGTTGCACTTTAAGTTGATTGTTACACTGACGTACATTAGCCGGTTATACACTAGCCGGTTATATATGGATTATTATATGGATTATTAGCATTCTATATGGTGATGAAAGTGATTACAAATAATTGTTCTTCTCCAGTTGTAAGCCTAATCACAGGGTTGCCAAATTGAAAAACCTCACAGTAATGTAAGGATTACATTTTACTGTACTTTCCGGACTTGTAATGCATGTCCTGGGTATTACTTAGAATCTGACCATCTTTTATGTTGTGCCATTTTAACCATACAGCTGTGGTGGTGTTGTGGAATTTTAAAACCTTTTTGAGGTGCTACCTTCAAATGAAGCATGTGGTGAAAATCACTTTTGTTTTGGGCCAGAGCTACTGCTTGGCTCGGTACTATATTTTTCGACACGGTCCTTCGAGTTCTATTCTAGGCACCTGCTATACCGTTTTGTGGACTTGGCTACCTCCCGCAAAGCCAGCCAGTGCACATAATAGCCACTGTTGTGGTCATCACTCATCAGCATAGCGAAGTTTTTCAGTCAGGGTCATGGGCTCCCTTGCTCTTAGTCTTTAGGGTATAGAGTTATTTAAGGTTAGAGTAGTTTTGGTAGATAGCTCTCTAGCCAGTTTCTTGAAAGTGCGTAGCTTTTCTGCTTGTCTCGTCTTTTTTTCTCGACAAGCAACCAACCTGGCGAGAATACGCCTGTTGCCAGGGGAATGACGTAAGCCAAGTTAAGAGTAGGGGAGTTCACCAATAGCGTAGATATCTCTGTTTCTGCTGACTGTAAAGTGTAAGTAGGTTTATCAATCAGATATTTTAAATTCTTATCAACTTGAGCGGTTGAGGATCACGAACAAAGCAAGTGGACCTTTTTGCACGTGTCACTTGCAGGGATTCTGGTCACTAAAAGTGAACACGTACTGACTTTACTGTAGCCTGATTGGTTGACTACCGTACATACTCCTTTGACCCTGACTGCTCTACCGTACTACCATTGACCGTCAATCGTTGCACTGCTTGCTGCAGTCGCCTAAAAATACAGCAGGAGGTATTAGGCGCACGCACGATTGGATTAGGTACACCGAACAATATAGGGGATTGTTATTTATTAAGGTACGTCCAGATTTCTGGAATGAGCCACGTCGTATTGAGTTGAAACCATTTTCGTCCAATCCGCTGACATTGTTCATTCTTTTAGACTTCTAGGGCGAATGTTACCCCCAGCTGACGCGCCCAGTGACAGTGTGCCTAATAAACGGCGGGTTGTTTTTACAATACTGTTTCACTTTCTGTTTGCGAAATGCCCGACTAAATCAAAACCTTCTAGTCTTCTACAGGCGGCCGACAATCGGCCGGCAGACTTTGCGGCGTGGATCGGTTAATTCTCGAAGTGGACTTTTTGGGCGACTTGACGAACCGTCATGCTCAGCCTGTCTTCTGTGTCCGAGTACTTCAGTACGGATAAAATGCGTCCAGTGTGCCTAATCAAATTGTGCGCGCGCGCCTAATGCCTCTCCCTAGTCCCGTAGTATGTAGCTTTTTCACTGCGTTGCGGATTTACGTACACTGAAGCAGTACTTCCATTGTCAATGCCTGCTCGTGAATAAAGCCAGGACTATAACCATAAGGTACTCATTCCTATTATATCGTACGCCACTCTGGCCAACGAAGTGGCTGCAAGAAATTGTGTTACCATTCTCCTGTCCTGCTGTAACTTGTGCAAACATCTGGTCCACTCTCTGCAGGCAAGAATTCGTCAATCCTATTGCTGAGTAGGCAGCAATACAAGCAATACTCTTGCCAACAATTTTTTTGCGGAACATTACTGTAGCGAAGCGATGATTGCCTCTCCGAAATGAGTGCGCGCAAGCAGCGTCTGCCGCCGTCGTTATGGAGATGGCTGCTGCTGCTGCTTCTCTCTGCAGGAGGAATATTGGCCTCCAACTTCATTCACTTGCAGTATTCTCTTTGTGCTCCTTGTTCGCACAAGGACTCGTCAGAAATAGCAGACAGCACAGGGATCACAAGTGGCAAATCCTTTGTCTTTGATAAACACCATCTTTTTAAGTTTCCTTTTTTTTCTCGACTTGTAACTTCTCATTATTCTGAAAATGCCTCCAGTTCAGCAGGAAATGCGTGTAACGGTACTTCACCAGTTAATTCCACGACTGATGGAAGTACAATTACACAAGATTCAATTCCTTCTCAGAAACTTATTATTGCTGTGACTCCAACATATGTGAGAGCCGCACAGGCTTCACATTTTGTACAGATGGTCAATATTATACGAGTAGTGCCACCTCCAGTGTTGTGGATTGTAGTAGAATCCCTGGAAAAGGTGAGAATTGAGCTTGGAACGGACCCAGTTTCTTTATCAACTTGAGTTACAGAGATAGGATTTATTCTGCGCAGCAATCTTTGGAAAATGAGATTCGTGTGAAATTGCAATCGTCCTTTTAGGTCTTTAAGAAAGGGAGGGACCATTGGATAGTTGTCTCAATGCAGAAATATGTTTAGTGATTAGAAGCTCAAGGCATGGAAGTAACCGCATATGAGGGCAATTAAGTTCCTGCAGTGTGTATTGCGCGAGTAGAAAAAAAGGTGAAAAATAGCTATCAACAAGCAATTTATTAAGATCTTCATCCTATTTTTTACATCATTTTTGTCAATTGCCTTGAGCCTTATGAAACCCGTCCTTCTTATTCTTCTCATTCTTGGTCGCTGTTTCACTCTTACGCTCTTGAGCTTTCCTCTAGTTTTTGGAAGCGAACCTTTATGAGCTCTCTTCTGATATTGACTGAATTATTTTTCAAAATTCACAAAAAACTTTGGAAATGTTGAGATAATTTTACTCTTCATCATTTTCCCTACAGACAGAAGAGACCTCATTACTTCTCCAGAGGACTGCTGGCAGTTGCATTCTTGTTGGTACCTCGTCCGAGTGTACGACTATAAATTATACACACTTGGCCTCAAGAAAAAAGGTTTGTGCTTCTCCATCCATGACACTCTGGATTCTTGAATTTAAAAACTAGCCTTTAGAATCTTTTATGTACGACTTGCACCTTGTGAATTCTTGCCAGGTGATGTTTATCAAAGCCTTGTATACTACTTTGTCAATCAATTTTGCTGAGGAAGTGGAAACCTAATTCTTTGTCAATCAATTTTGCTGAGGAAGTGGAAACCTAATTCTTTGTCTTTCTTGTATGATTTTTTGTCGCTCATTTCTCTGGCTCAGTCTACAGAATTGATTCTGTATGGCAGTTTATACCTTGAAATTTATCAGTTCGAATTTTCTGATAAAACTTTCTGGCAGTCCACGGTTGATTGCTCTTTTGAGTGTCATCTGCAGTATTTGGAGAGATTCTTCATGACTTTTTGCTCATGAAGGTTGAAGCTTGTTTCTGGCTCTATTTTTCATACGGAAAAGGTCAGGTTGTTAGTAGTGTCAAATTGAGCTTCATTTGTGACCAACACTCTGATGGTGGTGATAGGCATGTATTGTTTCATAATATTTTTCTTAGAACAATATTTTTGCATCTCAAGGAAGTTCCCCATGGCTCCTCTGCACATGTCAGGCATCAATTGTCAAAAAAAATCGAGTAGGTGATGAGAAGAGTGTTACGCCTCAAGTTAAATATTGGTGGCCCAAAATCTGATGTCTGGCAGTTAGTTTTAATCTATGGATAAACTAGTAATCTAACATTTATTTTTTTCATAACAAGAACATACTGTGTCTCATCTTCTTCAGTGAATTTACCACTGAGATTTCTGTGTGAGTTGCATCCACAATTCAACCATTTTTTTGTGAAACTGAACCTTGGAGTGATTTGCTTCAAATATACTGAGATTGTGGTGATTGTATGCATGGCCGGGGACATGGTCTGACAAAATTTGCTGCTTATAATCTTAAAATACACTGTCTGTTCTTTGTTATGGCTTTTTATAAACAAGCTTTCAACCTGTCCTTGCTGTTTTTCCATTTGGCATTACAATCCATTGTATATTTTGTTCATGTCAAGAAATTCACTCTTTACCACACGAAGTGCATTTATCCTATGATTCAATCTGAATGCTTGCCTCGGGCCCAAAGTAATCTTTGACTCCCACCTTACATGTTCAGGAAAGTCAAAGTGTTGCAGTTTTTCCTCACATCCACAAACACATGCAGAAGCTTACTCTCGGAGGCAATTGTACTTCATTTGTTTCGCTGTTTAGGCATGTTTTCACTTTGACGCACCACTTTGATCCTGCTGCCTAGACCAATTTGAACCCTTAAGCCAATCCAGACCTCCAAAACTTTGTGGCTGGACAGTGTGGTTCTTTTCTTTAATGCAGAGTGTTGTCAATTTGTAAAGTGCGCTAAAGCACCAAGCATAATACTTATACAGGAGCTTTAGACCCTAACTGAGGAGCTGAAACTCGTGCCAAGAGCACGACGTTCTCCTTAACAGTATTTTTTTTTTTTTGCAGCAGTAGTCGGTTTGTTTTCCAGATTTCGAGGACATATTCATAATACGAACCACGAAATCGCGTGAAATGTTTAACTGTTGTGAGACGTAATTTCTTTTCTTGGTGTGACAGGTCGGTGTTTCAAAACCTCCAGACCTAACCGAATTCCCAAGTTTAACCAGATCCGTCGTCCTAGTTTCACCACGCAGTTTCACTTTTGTACGGATTTGTCGCTTTGTTTACTTCATGTTAACGGAGGCTCTCATTCGAAGACGTACACAAACACCTACACTCCTTTTTGACGTTGTGAAACTGAAAGGACTTGTACATTCCACCCTCAGTTTCTAATGAAACCCGGGCTCCGTTCGTAAGTCTAACTTAGTATCCTATTTACGTGAAGCACACCATTTCTCACTTAAAGAACTGTACTTGTTTTATATGTTA
>JBBHKE010001131.1:30965-43507 GCA_037447655.1 Zygnema cylindricum | reverse complement strand
TCTCTCTCTTCTCTCTCTCTCTCTCTCTCTCTCTCTCTCTCTCTCTCTCTCTCTCTCTCTCTCTCTCTCTCTCTCTCTCTCTCTCTCTCTCTCTCTCTCTCTCTCTCTCTCTCTCTCTCTCCAGGTCTGCCGCAGGTGTGGGCGTGCTTCCCGGGTGGACCTCCTTCTCTCGCTCCCTCCCTGCCCGCCTCCTCGGGGCCTCCTTCAAGCTGGGCGGCGCGGTCACGCTCGGTCAAACCATCGCACGTGCGGAATTGTCCACTACCGCGGCGGACCCCGGCCAGGTACGGACGTACGGACGGACGTGACATTGTGGGATGCATGGGCATGGCATGGTGCGGACGGGCTGTGCGGGATGTGACGTGACAAGGCAGTCGTGCGGGAGGGTGTCGTAAGGACATGGTGTGACGCTTCGTGTCGCTGGGCAAGGCTACGGCGAGTGACTTTGTGTAACATTGTGTGACATTGTGTGACATTCAGGGATAACGTGTGACATTGAGTAACTTTGCGTGAGATTGTGCTACATTGAGTGATATTGAGTGACATTCGAGTGACATGGAGCAAGAATGTGTGACATTGTGTGACATTGTGTGTCGTTGAGAATGAGTGATATGGAGTGACATTGTCTCACATTGCGTGACAAAATGTCACATTGTGCGACATTGTGTGACAATGCATTTTTCATTACATAGTGTGACAATGCGTGACGTCTCATCACGTAGTTAGATATCACATGACATGGTCATCTTGTGACGTCATTATGTGACATCATATGCGCCGTCATGGTTTGTCTTTCATGACTCATCGCGGCTCATGTCGTGTGAGTTTGGGAAAAGGTTAAGATGGGAATCTTCGGCAAACTGTTTTTTCCGTGAGGGAGAGGGAGAGGGAGAGGGCGAGGGACAGGGAGAGAGAGAGAGAGATTGGGAGAGGGATAGGGAGGGGTACATTGATAGCCATTGATGTAGACATATGCCACCACAGAACTTTATTTCCACTCATATTCATGTTGATCACTTTTTGTCAAACGTCTCTGAAAGCTAATTCAACTCACCAAAATTAGTGTGGATGGACTAATAGTACGGATTGGAAAATTGTATGGACTGTTGTGGACATTCCTAAGGCATGAGACCTTAAGAAAGGGGCTCAAAAAATTTAAAAAATGGTATGGTCCAAAAAAAATAAAAATGGAATGGTCCAAACTAATTCCGATGTGAGATTTTTTTTACTTCTGTTTTTCGGGAAGAAAAACAATTCCCATCTGGCCCCATAATAAAAAGTGTGGAATATAAAAAAGTGATAAAAAGTAGAATAAAGGCAAAGAAAATAAGGGACCTTTAATTTCTACAAATGTGAAATTTTGGGACGGTGTAAAATGTTGATTTTTTGAATTGAATCTTTGAGAACTTGTTGTATTTTTTGTAACTTCTCTTAGCATTACCGAAAAATTTGATACAATGGTGGGAGAACTAGAATTATTATCAAAAAAATGGTTCTTATTAAAATTTTATGTTTCAAGTTGCAGTCCCTCCCTTCCCTTTCCCTCTTCCTCTCCTTGTCCTTCTCTCCCTCTAACGTCTCTTCAAATTTCATCCTTTCCTCAGTACTGCTATCGCCCTTCCTAACTGTTCTTCTCCCTCTCCTTTTCCTCCCCTCGTGATCCTCCCTCTTTGACTTCTCCTTCCCTCCCCCTTTTCTCTTCCTCCCTCCCTCCCCTCGCTCCCTTCCTCCCCCCTTCCCTCCCCCTGTCCCTCCCTCCCCCTGTCCCTCCCTCCCTCTGTCCCTCCCACCCTCCTTCCCTCCCTCCCCTTCCCTCCATTTTTACCCTGGATACCCCTTTATATCCTTCATATTTCAGAAGCAAGTGAGAGGCATCGAGCGTGTGACGCGACATCCTGCCTTCACCTCATTCGCTCTCCTTGGCATTGGAAATGTTCTCACTCGGGGACACGCAGGTTTTTAATTATTATAATTGTTATTATTGCTATTTTTCATTTCGTTTTTTGTTTCGTTGTTTTATCATTTTTTTTGTTTTTCGGTCGTGATCCACACTAATGGCTGTGGAAGTTTTTTTAATTTTTATTGTTTCTTTCTTGTTTTCAGGAGACGTCATTTATTGGTCGGGCTTTCCTCTTTTTTGGTTCGTTGGATGTATGCATCAAGATGCTCGCTTGCGATCGGTTTTGCCTCGAGAATATTACGAAGAAACCTCTCTAATTCCTTTTCAAGCCATTTTGGAGGGACGAAATTCGCTAAAATTAACAATTGAGGAATTAAATAAACCAGCCGTGGCAATGGCGATTCTCGCGCCCCTTTTCTTGTTGTGATTTTAGTTCTAAATGTTTCATTTTTTTGTTGTCGTTGTTGTTTGTTGTTTTTTATCGGTGAAGAAAGTTAGGGTTTTGAGGAAAAGTTGGGGACTTGACTCGAAGTCAAGGTTTTGACTAAATAAGAAAGTTTTGGGAAGGGTATAGGTTTTGACTAAAATTTTGGAGTTTGGCTAGAAGTTAGGGTTTTCATCAGAAGTTGGGAAATATGTAAATAGTGTGGTGGAGAAGGATGTGTGATTAGAATACAGGAGTAAGAGTGTGGTAGAAAGCAAGTAGTTTTTTTTTCTCAACTCATAAACAAATATAGATAAATAGAGAAGGTTTGGGATGGGTGAACGTATAAGGTTTTTACCCAAATAAGCTTTATTAGGTTTGTGTTTTGTTGCTACTTTTGTGCTTTTGTATGTTTTTTTTTTTCTTTTTAGACCTTGAATAGTGTTTTTTTTTTTAAATTGAGGCTAGGCTACAATTGAATAGATTCATTATTCTGTTGTTAAAGATTTCAGTGTTTTTGGTGTATGTTTTTATAATAGCTTCTAATGATGAAAGAAAAGACGCTCTTGTGAATTCGTCCTATGTGGGAGATTATTGGTAAATTTGAATAAATTAATGTTGAATTTGAGAGAAAAATTGCCCATAAACATTGTGACAAGTTATAGACCAAAAGGTTGTACATTTGATGGCCACAAAATTAGTTGTTTGGAAGGTGCACCGTGAATCGTTATTAGTGTTCATAACAATAGTTAATGTTTTTTTGTCTCTTAAAACACCTTTTCTCCATTCTCACATGTCCGATTGTAGATCTGACGGTTGGGATTGAAAGGTAAGATTCTCAGCTTCCAATTGGTGGTCTCTATTTGAAAATCAGAGAAGTGTGTAGGGAAAAATAATTTTAAGTGGCGAAAAGATTATCAACTATAACTAAAGTTGGGTTTATTTTTACCATGTGAACATAAATTAGCTCCTATACTAACTGGTAATTTCTTACTACTAAATTTGTTAGCGGTTAATAGTAGTCCACGTTAATTGGATCAGAATTAGAATTGTTAACTCCAAACAGTTAACAGTTCTAATAGCACCAATTAATTAGATCACGGTGCACCATAATTTAAAAAGTGCCAAATTCTGTTGTTTCATAATTCTTTGTTTCTTAAAGAAAGTATGTAGTCAAAGTTTTTTTACACAGCTCATCAAATGGAATCGAGGTTGTCACAAAAAAATACTTCTTAATTTGGTATTGGAAGTTAGTAGATAACAACCACCCTAAAATATGGTAAAATGGTACGGATAGTGCATTGGAAAAACTCTACAAATGACTTCCAAAGGGTTTGTGTCGTCTTTTTGCTTGCGAGAGTACACATTCCAATATCGCTTATAGTGTTGGTGCCAGCTCAGCAGCGTACACGCTACGAAGTCGACAAACACGTTGACGACAAAATGCCAAAGTTAGTATTGATGTATCTGTTTTTTTTAGACGGCGAAATACAAAATGACATTGATAACACTAAATTAGCGTTCACGTTATTTTATTTTTTCGCTAATAATGATGGATGGCGAAAAAAGAATATCCTCTGCTCTACCGCGTGTTGAAAATTTTAGAATCGAATAACACGTGCGAAATAGTTCTATTATTCGTTATTCAAGTGTCAGTATGCTTGAAACAGCGCGCTCTCGCGGTTGCTGAAGTTTGAATTTGATGATGAGCTGGCATGCTCGTAGCGATGGATCCAAAAAGTAAAGACGGCAAACCGGACTAGATACGAAGTTACCAGATGACGCCAAATATGTTTCGGTTTATTCTCTGTCTTCGTATTGAGGAAGATTTTCTCGGTCCAATTACCATTTTTTGAGGAATTGACAGAAAAAGCCTCTACTTAAAAAACGCATAGGCACATTCCTTAATCAATTACGATCTTCCAGGATGGACGCGGTCAAAAACATTAATGCCCGGCTAAATTCGTTGACCTTTTACAGGCAGAAGTCCCTTCGTCGGGTCGTTCCAAAAAAAAAAGGTTGCACCATTAACAGAATGTTGAAAACTTATTTTCAACAGAACAACTCGGCATTCGTCATTCGCCAATTTTGATTGGATGAATCCTGACGAGCAGACACCCCATACCGATTTTGGCAGAATGCAGTTATTTTTTTCATCTCGTCAGAAAGATAAGACAAACGAAGCACGAAAATCCCAAAGATTCTAAAATCGAATCTCGACTGAATATCACACTTAAGCAGGAAGACAAAAGACAAAATTCTACCGAAAATAATGATGACTGCCAATTCTACATGGACAAAAATTTCCTGCTCAAAAAGGTACGTAACCCCACAGAAAAGGTACATTATATCAAACTCTACTTACCGTTTATGTACTTTATGTACTCTTTGGGCAGAGAGCTAAAAAATGCTACGTGATTAATCAGTGAGCCAAATACTTCCTCTCGGACACCAAATTTTGTAAAACAACATCATAACTGTACCATTTTGGAATTCTGAAATTTCTTGTACTCCCGATGTACTTTAGCATGTACCTTTTTCGTACATTTTCCTCAGTTGTTTTTTTCCTCCTCACAAGTATTACTATTATCCACTCCCAACTCTTGAAGTTCTTTGCTGTTAGATTCCCTCCTACTCCTCTCCCTCTTTCCTTCCTCTCTCTCCTCACTTCCTTCCGCTCCAGCTTTCTTAATAGCTTGACAGAGGCAGGTTCGATAGGGTTTAAGATTCGTCTTAAACCCTGTCAATACCTTTATTGCAAATATTTGGCAAGATGATGGCCAAACGTGAAGCCGGTCGAGGCTTAACCGACCGTAAAATTTGTTTGGCAGTGACACTTGGCGTTACCTTGGGAGTTGTAATAGCTCTTATGCAATTAAATAAAGGAGGATCATATTCAGAGCCAGCAGAAAATGTATGCTGAAATTATTTGCTGTTAAAGGATGGTTGTGTTACAATGGATTTCTATATGTTTACATAATCTATGCTGTTTAAATAAGAAAGCTTGAGTGCTGATGTAAAGTTTGAAGAAATAAACTTTATAAGATGGCATCACTGAAGAGGACCTGAAAGGATTTGATCGCTAGTTTCTTACCATGAAATCTATACTGTTAGCTGATTCTTTTCCTGAAAATGTATTCAGATGTAATATATTGCCATCATTGGCATTATTTGCACTATCCTGCATACAAATAGTCATTCATTTATATATGGCTTACAGTTGTCAATTTTTTCTTTTATGACTGCAGGATGACGGGCTTGAGGCTTTGAGAAACGAACGAGATGAGTTGTTTGCGGCAAATGAAAGATTGAAAAAAGAGCTCGAGCGATCCAGAAGTGCTTTGAATTCGCGTACTTTTGCTTCTGATCCTGTTGGAAAGCCTGGACCTGCAGGAACTGTTAAGAGTCAGAGAACCAATCCAGTTGTGGAGCCAGATGTCAGTGCGAATCCATCTCTTGCTGAGCTTTTGGAGAAGGTGGCGATCAATAAGGAACTTGTGGTCGCAGTTTCCAATAACAACATTCGAGGAATGTTGAAGACATGGTTTGAAGGTCTTAAGAGAACCGGCATTACCAATTATATGGTTGTCGCTTTAGACGACGAGATTGCTCAGTTTTGTAGGGACAATGATGTTCCTGTTTATCGTCGAGATGCGGCTATATCAGATGCACAGAAAGGGACAGGAGACAATCACGCTATTTCAGGACTCAAGTTTCATCTTCTTCGCGAGTTTCTCGTTCTCGGTTACAGCGTTCTTCTGTCTGATGTTGACATTGTTTATTTGAAGAATCCGTTTGATCACTTATATCGCGATTGTGATGTCGAGTCCATGACGGATGGGTTTGATAATTATACAGCATATGGTTATGATGATGTCACCGATGACCAGTCCATGGGATGGGCACGCTATGCTCACACTATGCGAGTATTCGTGTTTAACTCTGGCTTGTTTTATATTCGACCGACAGTCCCCTCCATTGAGCTTCTAGACCGCGTGACTGCTCGTCTTGCAAGGGAGAATGCATGGGACCAGGCTGTATTCAATGAGGAGCTTTTCTTTCCTTCTCATCCTGGTTATGATGGCCTCCATGCATCACGGAGAGTCATGGACTACTATGACTTCATGAATAGTAAGGTTCTGTTTAAACAGGTGCGAAAAGATGGGCGTTTTGCCAATCATATGCCTGTGACCATTCATGTGAACTACCATCCAGATAAGTTTCAGAGAATGCTTGCTATTGTGGAGTATTACGTACATGGCAACAAACAAGCGCTAAATCCCTTTCCCGATGGATCAGAATAGAGAAGATAAAATAGCTTTAGCTTATACTATTTCGTTTGGCTTGCTGTTGGCCTTTTGGAAGTGGGCTGACGAATTGGAAATTTTACAATTCTCTTATGACTTATGATTTGTACACTTATTCCTTCAATTTGACAATTTTATTTCATCAAAGCTGTCTGTTGTCTCGGGAATCCTGAGACATTGTTGTAAAAGGAGTAAATTAATGCTATGCTTTCTGCAATGTGGTTCCTAAATTATTCTCTGGCAGTTTTTTCATAAATCATTTTCATCCTTAACCCTAACATCCACCTGTCCAGCCTTAGACACGGAAATCCTGCTTGTAGTGAATTTAAAGTGGAACATATATACTCCTACATATTACTCTGTTTACAGTTCCTTTGCAGGCCAGGTTGTTGCAGTCTGTTTTTGTTTAGGGTTTGGCCAAGAGAGTCTGTGATCTTGCAGCTTATTATTCCTTCCTCCAGTTATTTTTCCTTTACTACCAGTTGTTATTTTTTTATATTATCATTCTTGGTTTGAATTTGTCATTTTCATGTTCTGTGGTCTTGTAGATATCCACAGCAAAATGTTTCCTTTGTAATACTGACGGCTGTATGAATTAGGACTCAGACAGTTTGCATTTTGCAATCATTGGTGCATCTATTTTATCCATAATTTTGCCAAACTAACTATTAACTAAAACTAACTAAGACTAACTAAAACTTGAAGATGTGTTATTGAGTTCAAGAAATGAGAAGGTCATGTTAGGGTAGGACATGTGGGAGATGTAGCAGGGCACTAGTGAGAAGCCCCTACAAGCGTGTGAAGGCCAATGGAAGACGCTTGCGTGAAGTTTTAGGTTATTTGAACACAGACAGATCTAGTGTTGTGCTTGTTTGGTTCACATTCTAGAGCATGTGGATTGAAAGTCCATCGCGACTAGAGTTAACCATTCTTACTCCAGGTAGTTTTTCTGAGACTCAAAATCGTAAATGTTTTATTTTTATCAACGCAAAGTAATTATGCGGCCCATAATGAGCCATGTTGCAGAAAAACATAATAACTTAGATTATGTAATTTATAGTAGCGTTAATGCTCATAATTCATCAACTTTAATCGATGCGGTGTACTCTTACTGAATCGTCTTTTTTATGACTTAGTGTCTTTTCTGTCACAGTACGCGTACGATTAACATGAAGGTGGTTTCAGAGTACTGCATCTGTGAAGACAAATGGCCCAGAATCAGCTGGTTCATCGAGCACCTGGAATAAGGGCCAAGGCACGCTAATTAAACTGTGTAGTGAATTGCTTTAAGCTTAAACAATACACATCCTTTCCTGGTTATATTTGCCTTATGTTTTAGTATTATTAATACTATTTTTTCCTCTTAATGCAAATTCTTTCTGCGATTCACAATCTTATTTGGACCGGAAATAGAACTAATAACACGAAAACAGTCATACAGTGCTCAATAACGATTCGCGGAGTATTGTTAACCATAGTCACTGTTTCTGTAATCTGCTAGCGACCGAACACATTTAAGCTTTCCACATTTGGGCAAGATGTTTAATACAAAATTTTTGACTTCTAAGAAGTGGAACCTGTAGATAAAGCCTCGGCTTCTGTAAGAACCCCGACCTTAGCTGCGACTTCATTTGACAAATTACCCACTGATTTTTCTCATGCCAATGTACCTGTTGATGTTACGTACTCATGATGAAATGAATAACGAGCCTTATTAAGAAAGCACAATGGCAAACCACCTGAGTACATGGGAACAAGCGAAACGAGAAGACCAAATCGAAACTGAAATACTTAACGGGAGAGGAAGCAGTCAAAAATGAAAAACAATGCCAAAGTAACTAACACACATAAAAGTCCAAGGAGAGAAATAGCTAATGGTTAGCGATTGGTTCTCTCATCCCTGAGACTGCACCCAGATTTTGTTTACAATTTATTTCAGCTAAACACTCGATACCTGTTAAAAACTCCCATTACTCGTCTGCAGCCCTGGTCCACATGATACATGAACTTCTTGAAAGATGGATATATTGGTGGCACCTCTTGAGCATGACCTGAGCATATTTTAACTGTGAAGAGGAGACTGTCTTTTTACTTTAAATAGATGCAGTTTTGGATGCGTTTCTGTCTATTCCAAATCTTATTTTACTGATGTGTAGTGTATGATAGTCTGTCAATATTGCTGCAAAAGTACAATTTGTCAAATAAATGCTAATAAAGTTGTTGATACTTTACACAAAATTGCTCTCCATACCATACATAACTGATGTCATAACTACAATAATACTGATACAAATAAACCGATAATCAATATCCTATGATATTTCATTTTCGAACTAGTAAAGTTTACAAGAAAAATTTCCCTGCCATTGTGCTCTATCAAATATTCAAAACAATACACCCTATTTCATTATTATGTCACACAATTTTTAGGTACTTTTTTTTTAGTAGAAAGATTAAAAAACAAACCATATGTAGATTTTTTTTTTCTTCCCTCCGATTACGAATCGAAAACCATTCATTGGAAAAAATCTCATAAATTAATTACATATGCACCGAAATTTGGTGGTCGGTTCTAAACTTAGATGTGTCCTATTTACCAGTGGTGAATTCTTGCATCCTAAGCTATAAACCAGTTACTACTTTTGCACCGTCCCTAATAAAATATCTTTTATGGAGAGACCTCTGAACTGAGCTAATTAAATACTTGAGGAGATTAAATACTTGGTTTCCTTGTAAATGAATAAATGGCATAATTACCAATATACTCGCTACTGATATCTGCTCATTACTTATTCTTAAAATAAAGGACATAAATGATGACAATTAATGAAACAATGAGTGCAAAACCATCAAACGCTAGAGCTGCGATAGAGTCATCTCCTAGTGGTCTCGGTCCTTCATTTTTGTCCATTGAAGAACCATTTTGTCTGGAACGAGGCCGAGATCCCGTCCCACTTTGAGACCGATCCACCTCATACGGCCAAATAAAGCGACCACTGCTTGCAACTACTTGTGCACTGGACAAAATCCCACCACCATTCCCAAACCAGAATATGTTTTTCAAATACGATTTCCAAATATGTTCCACTCAATGAAATAGAACATCGAAGCTAGTCTCACAACAACCAACGCTAACCCAGTTGAGCAGCAATATGAGCTCAAATGCATATGTATAATATAGGCATTCATGTATGCTGCCCTTATTTGAAACAACAAAAGAAAAACACGCCATGGTATTGAAGATCTGTCAGTTTAATGAAAACATATATTCCCAACCCGAGTTGATTAAAATCACAATTTTTACCACCGGAATGCTACAATGCCAAAGTGGTGTTATAGATCCTTCGTGGCCCGCATCAGCAAGAAAAAAGAAAAGAAAAAAAGAAGAAAAAAAGAAAAGAAGAAAACAAGAAAACAAGAAAAGGTAAACGCGAGAACCATTAGGAAGGCCAAAAGACTCACAGCTGCCAATCATAAAGCCTCCGTTTTTCTGGACTGCTTAATATGTTGTGAGCTTCTTTGAGTCGAACAAACTTTTGCGCTGCAATTTCTACTGGTAGCTCGGTAGTATCAGGATGGTACCTGCCACGTACATTTCATTATCTGTCAACCATCAATTTAAAAAATGGACAGATTAAAAACAAGTACAGACAAACTATTACAGACTTACTATTACAGACTTATACAAACTTAGAAGGACTTAAATTTCGGGATTAAATCAGTTAACCACCACCTTTACGCGACTGATTGAAGGCAATGATGGATATCGGCACCTGTAAGCTGTGGAGTGTTAAGAAAGAGAGTGGCTGCTCTAGTTTTAACTTTCAGTTACCGATACCATCATCGATTGATTTTTTTTGAAAAGAATGGTGTCACAGTAGTAGCTAGTTGTGAAAACTTGGCAAAACGGACCACCATTTATCAAAAACAGATTTAATTCATGCTCTGGAAAATTCTCAGTTTTATAAGTGCGGTTACACAAAAAAAATCAACTAACAAGGTGAAAACTGCTTTTCATTGTCGAAAAAACTGTCAGAAACTCTCATAAACTCTCAAAACTCTCAGAAACTTTTCATAATTCAGGAACGCAAGTCCATGGAGAACCTCCTCACAAACCATACACAAATCAAGAGGCAAGTTCTCTAACGAGGCTGTAACTGCCAATGCAGCCAAATAACCTTTCTTGAAAGGCAGCAGAGGAGAAGAGAAGGAAAAGATAAGGGGACGGTCAATACTGTTTTGTGAGACGACGATAGGCATTTTTAATAGTAGTCTGATCAGCATCAGGAGTAATCCCTAAACACCTGCAATATGAATACATGCAAAAAAAACTAATACACTGATCAGTGGATTATAAATTATAAGAGATGATCAGTAGAGGTCATTCGGTCATAAACCTTATCGAGAATCTTAAAACACGTTTTTTACCTCTCTTACTGGCTTCAAAACTGTCTTCAAGACGCAGCAAGATCTCAAGATGATAAATTTCAAGAAATCTTAAAATTCTTCAGATTCTCAAGAGGTTGATTTCACAAAATGTAGCGTTTTTGACGACAGTAACCGAGAAGAAAATGTGCCTTGCCACTGTCTGAGCAAAAAACAGCAGCAAATCATACAAATGAAAAGTTTGGCAGCTCATATCCTTGAATACTTCTTCGTCTACTTTTGAACTTACGCATAATGATTGTCCGGAGTCGACAAAAGCAAAGGAAGAATTTCACCAGGTACTGATTGGAGTTCGGTTCTTCGAGAAGGAGTTATTTGTGGTTGAGAGGGAGAGACTCCGAGCCAGCCTTCGGTGGCTGACTTATAATGAATGCGAGTATCCTTTATTTCACCTTCACAAACTATAGAGCCTGGACTCTGTCTCGTTCCAAACTTGTTTAGGTTTAGGTTTAGGTTTACTGCTGATTTGTTTCTGACCTGCAAGAAGGAATGCAGGGAGTTTGACAACGTGAGCTGCTGAGACTGCAGCTTGAAACTTGGAGAAGTATGAGCGAGATTCTGGTAACAAGAGGAGGAGCCTCTGGAAGGAAGCATGTCTGCTGGAATAACACAAAAAGTGTTGAAGCAAAGCTAACGTAGAGGAAGTCACACGCTCTCCCTCGACCTCTCGCTCTCTCTCCCTCACTCACTCTCCCTTTCTCCCTCTCAGACTCTCTCTCTCCACCTCTCACGCTCTTTCCCTCTCTCTCAATTAAAAGTTTTGTCACATAGAAGACCACCGACAACTTGAAGGATTTTTGTTAAGTCCTCCGACATGGCACAGGTTGAAAGAAGCCACTATTTAAGGCGCCGTTCACTCCAAAAATATCTTTCCCCTAGTTAACAGTTACGACTTACGAGCTCAAATGGCCGTACATAACGGCCACGTAACTGTACGCTGTGCGTCGCTATTACTGTAGCGTTAACAACACTAATTCAGTCTCTGTCATTTCTGCCGTCTGGACGCGCTAATAAAAGACCTAACTGTTGTTTCCTAAGGCTAACCATATAAGCGGTTCAGAATCGTCCACGTGATTTCCCCCCTAAATAGTATCACTACCTCTATTGCAGGATTCACACTAGAAACGGATGGTGAATGAGATGACGAAATGAATGCTCCCGTACCATTCATTTCGCATAAAAACAAAAAACAGAGGCGCCAAACAGCTCGACCGCTCGGCTGTCAACCTTTTTGGAGCGTAGCGTCAGACAAAATACACTTTTTGGAGCGTAGCGGCGGACAAAACATACGGTCGAGTGCGTCAAATTTTGACAACTGTGGTAAGTCATTTTCTTTTCCGGAAACCCTTTTCGGAATGCAGATTTCCGATTTAGAAGAAAAATGAAGTCGTATCCCGAATGAACGATCCGTACTGCTTTACTTACCATGCCCTCGTAAGTAAAGCAGTAGAGTAAGTGGTAGGCA
>JBBHKE010001131.1:0-30955 GCA_037447655.1 Zygnema cylindricum | reverse complement strand
TTCTTATCTCATTTTCGTATGTTATATGACACATAAATGAGGGATTTAGCATTCCGTTACCAAGACAAGTTCGACCTTCGGGTAGCCTTCTCTCTTCTTGGTCGATACCTCCGTGGTTCGACCCTCACCCTCTACACTCGCAAGTATGAAACCATTTTAGCGATGACGGAGTACGCTCCCCCGTTTGCTGGAGCACCTAAAGTCATTGGCCGGGTAGAAGTCCCCTACTAGGCGGCCGTCCCAGCAGTGTTAGATGTTGATGGGGATGAACTGTTTCCAACTGTCCACGAGATTCCCCATCAGTATGCCTTGGCTGCCCGTGCGACGGTCCCATCTAGACCAATAAGAACAATTCTTTTACGTGACTCGTTATCGGTCATGTTCGATCTCCTTCAAGGGGAATATCGGATGCAAAATCCGGATCAAGTGAAGGAGTTAAAGAACTTCAAACGTAAGCCGGGTGAGACTTCCGCTGCCTTGCAAGCTCGAATGGAAACCCTTCGAGAAGCTTTGCCGGACCTCATGTCTGATGCGGAGACTGTCCAAAAATTTGTGGGGCAGTTTCCTCGTCAATCGAAAAAAATTCATTCAGACTCATCTTAGTAAAACATACGGACTAAAGTTTACCTTTGAGCAAGCGGCGGAATACGCAGTTAAGTATGAGATATAATCTTCGTGGTGGGATGCTCATGAGAAATCCGAATCTCAAGAGGAGCAATTTGACCAATCCCCACCACCTCCGAGGAACGCGTGGCCTCCTAATAGGCCTTAAAAGACGCCGGCCATGGGAAACCCGCCATTCAATTTCGAAGACCGATTGTGTTTCCGTTGTGGAAACACGGGGCACGATGCGCACATGTGCCAAGATATGTCGGCCACATGCACCTTTTGCCAACAGAGGGGACATTACGTCCAACGTTGCCACGTTAAAGACCCCAATTTCTCGAACCAGAATCAGATCCAGAACGGGGGAATTCCTACTCGTGCAGCAAATCCGGTCACTCCTCCTACGGAAACCGAGAAAGAGGCGACTCCGCCTAAGATCTCTCGACGAGAGAGGGAAAAAGTAGAGTTACAAGTCATAATGGCCGCCATGATGAACGAGCAATTTGTTGCCTTCATGGCCGAAATGAAACCCCAATTCACAGGGATGGCGAGGATAGTCGTCCACATGCCATCGTTGGGCGGCCGAATCCTCCGGGATTTTACCGTCCAATAACGGGCAACTACTTTCGATAAGGGCTCGCCTGATCACAATCAGGACGGTAAATTACAGAATTCTTGTATTCCACTTTTGTTCGAGAAAAAATCTCTCTCCTCTACCAGACACGACTTCCTCCGTTGTGCCTGGACAGCACCATACATTATGCACATTGAGTCAAGGAACGGCTAAGCATCCTTTTTGCCATGATGGAGGACGTTAAAACCTCTCCTATTGTTAAAGAGGCTCCCAAAGCCTCTCATCTAATAATCGAGGTCGTTGCAGCCGCCGCTTTGATGGAGTTGAAGCTGAACCGTAGTCTTTTAGTTATTCAACTGGTTACTGCGGATGAGCGTTGTAACCTCGAACCTCATATCGGTTTCCTAGACAATTCTCAAATGTCCTTCTCCGTTAATGGTGTTGCTCCCTCTCTCCCTCTCATGGACACCAAAGCCAAACCCGTGATCTTCGGATCCGGATTTGCGCTCAAGCTTGGTGTGACAGCGGACAAGTTTCAAGCCACGGCTACTCGGCTTCTCACTTCAGCCGGTACCATGGAGCCGGTGGTTGGAGTCACCAAGGACCCGCTTGTCTTTAGATTCCAAAACGGAAGTGAGAGTGAGTCCGTGGAGATTTTTGCCCGAGCATTGGTCACAAAATGCAACGATTTTGAATGCTTAGTGGGACAGGATATTATCTTCCGAATAGGTTGGGGGGTAGATATGCATGACCAAACCTTCTTCTACCGTCCCTCTAATCTTCTAGGACGCAAAATCTACCTCCCTCTTATCTTTGCCCGCAAACCTTTGCCCACAATGGCACATTTAGCTTCCGCTCTTCCTGCATTTTCCAGTGTCGACCTTAGGGAAGACGTTTGCGACTCTCTTTTCGCATAAATCTTCCTTCCAGACACCCTATCATTGTCAAAAATTTACAAAAAGCCCGATCCTCTCCTCGACTCGCGTCATCTCTTGCATACTTTCGACACCAATGTCCCTTCACACATTCTCCCTATGGTTGACATTGATACTAACGAGATAATGAGTTTGTAGAGAGAGTATATATGTACAGGTGGTGATCAAGGGTTCCACATGGAGTGCCTCGCTTCTCCATTTTCTTTCAACCTGGCTGATCATTACTTCCGCCATGGGTGTTCCATGCTCTCGGTTGTGTTGGCCAGCTCCTCTATAGGTTAAGGAGCTAGGGGGGGAATTATTGAGTCCACTTCACTCTAGGGGAGTATTCTTACCCTTTCCCTCTTTGGGTCATTTTCACCTTTATAACTTCTCATGGTTCAAATATTTTTTGTCTTTTCATCTTTATTATCGTTGGTATATATGTTTGTGAGCAAGAATTTGCTGGTTGTGATGCATGTTCGCTTGCTTGTCTCTCATGCACGACATGGTGCGAGTCATCTTTCTTTTTCCACTATATTGTACAATTTATTATTTTCTCCCAAATCGTGAATTTGCAGTAAAGACACCTTCAAATTATGACGTTCGTCACTTTGGCAACGCTGCTTAGTTGGTCGAAGTTTGAGGGACTATCGCAATTCAATCGTAATTCACTTTAATCTTATGTCCTCTTGAGTAAGGCTCAACCACGGATAAAAATGCAAAGGCAGAAGACTGTTGAAATTTATGTATTTTCTAGGTCTGTATTGGAAAAATAAATAGAGAAAGTCAACAAAGGCAGCGTGCTTCTCGCTCAAATCTCTTCGGTCCCCATACTTGTTGCAGTCACCGAAGACCAGAGAGAGAGCTAGAGCCATGGTTGTCTAAAGGGGATAGGCTGATTCGTAGTTTGTACTAAAAGAGGACTGCCAGAATCAGGATTTGATCCTAGTACCTATCATCCTTAATAGCCGTTAGTTTTAGCCTATAGCTTAGAGTCGACGATGGAATACGTAGGGTACAATAGCTATTTAGAAAGATACACGTAGAGAATTCTAAACAACTAACAAATAACCAAAAGTTGCTTTAGACCAGATTTGAACCAGGGTCTATGGAAATATTTATAGTGGTATGCCTTATCCAATAAGGCATTAACGAAACGATACACGTAACGGGCTTCAAATATTAATAAACATTACCGCAACAGCTAATTAACAGCAGACTAACCAAAAGGACCAATTCCTGCATGTACGCGAATCTGAACCGTGTAAAATATGTTTTGATCGGACGGCCAGCATTATAGCCGCCACGCGAAGTGAGCTTTTGGCAGCATACCGAGATAGCGTCACGCGGTGCCACGTGGCGCCACATTATTTGATACTGGAGAAGATGGGAGGAGGAACCATGGCTTTCGATTTGACAAGTGTCACCTTGTAGACCTTGTCGTACAATGGTCGTACAATAAGTACATCGCCCATTGTACCTTCTTGTACTATATAGAGTTCCTATTGGACTAGGGTTTAGTAGTAGGTAGTCGTGAGTAGGCAGACCAAGACTTAGTAATATTTAGGTACCTCTCTCTAAGAGAGCTTGTATCTATAAAGGTCATCTTTGACCAGCCATAAATTAATGCTCAAGTGAGCAAATTCAGTGATTCTTTTTGCTGCGGACTCAGGGGGTCCAAGCTACACAGGGGTGTAGTCGGTCAGAGTCTTTGTGTGCCAAGGTGGCACTTATTCAGTGGGATAGTCAAAGTGGGGAATATTGTCCAAAACACATATTCAAGCTTTGCATTCTGTGGTGGAACTGAGCACACAAAAGGTCTTCTCTTCACAAGGGTGGAGGTGTATTGGGGTTCTAATTGTCAAGGGATCATTCATTTGGGTTTATATCAACTTGGAGTCGGCACTATCTAGATTAGCTTCTTTTGAATCTGCGAATTCTGTGGGCAATGAAGCTCATAGAATTTCATTTGTGAGACTCTTTTTCTGCAGTGTAAAGGGACACATGACAACGGATTGTGTGCACGTCGTTATCGCCTTCAAAAGGGCAATACTTTTAATGGATTCCAAGGTATAGTTTGTTAATAAGATGGTATTCATGCTTTTTTAAAGCATCAAGGTTTTGCATGATTATCGAGGAGAAAGGAAGGGCTAGGGTTTATTGCATAACTTTTAGCATAAAATTAAAGTGCCCTAAATTTGCCATATTACGCTAAAAGGAGTAAAATAGTTGTAGTGTGATAAGGTTGTTAGAGACCGCTGCGTACTTTAGTCCATTTTGTGCCTATAATACTATATTTTTTGCTCTATGGTTCTAAGGTGTGCAAAGGTATGGAAAGCAACAGCATAGATGTGAAATTCCTATTCGTCAAAAGTTTTGGTACAACAATCGTGAGGACCTCTAAGCTCTTGTAGACTGTAAAATTTAACAACAAGAGTTTGACTACAAACGTCTATGTTGGCCTCGTTTCCCTATACCCATTGTTGTAACCCGTCAAGATTCTACTTGTACCTTTGACCCGAGCTCTCACCCGTCAAGATTCTACTTGTACCTTTGACCTTAGCTCTCACTCTGACTTTCTATGATTTTGACACTTGTCTTTGACTATGACTTTGATTCTAGCTTGGATTCAGTGTTTGGCTCTGCTTTTGACTTTATCTCAGACTACCACTCAAAATTTGACTTTGACTTTGATTAATGCTCTAACTCAAACTCTTGACTTTGAGATTGCTAGATCCAACTTTCTAGCCCTGTAACTTTGTCGCATAGACTTTGAATTTGACTTTGACTCGGACCTCCCCTACCCTCCCCTCACTCCCCCCTGCCCTCTCCCCCCTCCCCCCTCCCTCGTTGTCGCCTTCAAAGGGCAATACTTTTAATGGATTCCAAGGTAGGGTTTGTTAAGAAAAAGGTATTCATGCCTTTTTAGTGTATCAATGTTTTGCATGATTATCGAGGAGAAAGGAATGGCTACGGTTTATTGCATAGCTGTAAGCATAAAATTAAAGTGTGCTAAATTTGCGCCACATTACGCACAAAAGGAGTTAAATAGGGGGGGGGCGACTTTATTAGAAAGCGCGATGGTAAACCATCTGAGTCCATAGGAACAAAATGAAGTAGCATTTCTAAAATTGAAAGAACCACATGAGAAGGGAATAAACAAAAAGGAAAATCAAGCAAAACCGACGAAAATACGAAAGGATGGCAAGGAAATCGAAAATACCCAAAAAAACAAAACCCAGCAAGCAAATCATCAAAGGAAAAATCTAACACGTAAGAAAAAACAAAAAAAAAGACCCCCAACATAACTAAGAAAAACTACCGAAACAACCACGTAGGTCCCCGAATCTCGGAGGAGCACAAGGCGGAAGTTCCGGAACACGCCGTCGATCCATAACGGTAATAGACGATCGAAGTAATATAGAAGCCAACACCCGTTGTAGGGCCACGGAAAAACGTTGACGAAAAAAAGAAGTAAGGACTGAAACAGAAGGGCTCCCTGGTCCCCGCCTTTCAAACGAGCGCCGACCACAAGTACGGAAAAACTCATCCAAAGCCACACCCAAACAACCAAATATCTCGACCGCCATCGGAATGAAGCCATCCATAGCATCGCGATGGGCATAATCACGCTCCTTCCTTTTAGCCGCGTCACGGGCGGCCACTCCCACATGCCGAGCCGCTTGGTTGACGACTGTAGTTGAGGTAGGGTTTGCCACAACAATATCACCAAATGTACGACGCGCACCATCAAGTAATACAAGATCGATCCGACGCGAAGGAATAATGTGAGAGACCTCCCGGCGAACAGAAAATCCCCCCTCAGAAGCGATAGTAGCGATGGTGTCTCGAATCGTGTCGTGCGCCTGAATTAACTCGCCCCCGTGGGAGCAACGAAGCAAATGGACCCCGTCGGGCTCAAGAACGTGGCCACAGGAGCAAACAAGTGAGCCAAGCAAAGGTGGGTGAGGGAGGCCAAGCCGGAACCTAAGGGCCGTCGTGAACTGAGCCGGGGAGAAACGAAGAGTGGATAAGATAGGGACAGCCAATAGCCAAGCTCCAGAGCCAGGTCCGCCACAAGACAGGAAGCGTGCACGCGAAGAATTGGAAGGAAGCGCCTCGAGAAGCTGGGATTTAATAGCGGCGACAACCCGATCAGAAATGGATTCTTGAACACGCGCAACTGATGTCGTAACAAGAGTGGAAAACATCGGCATGTCCTCGATAGCCGACGGATTAAGAGAACGTGATGCATCCAAAAGGGACCGTTGGAAGGCGAGCTCACCATCTGAAACACGGGGAACCACGGCCGCAAGAATAGGAGTGTCCCCAGCCACAAAACGAGAGACAATAGTGGAAGCAACAAGGCACCAACTTCCCAAATAGGCGGCTGGAGCAACACGCGCCGTCGAGAGTAAACCCAAACCGCCGGCCGAGACTGGAAGAGAGGCTTGGATGCGTGCCGCGGGCCCAGACTCGCGATCAAAAGCTCCACGGCCCAACAAAGTGTGGAGGACATCCATAAGACGATCATCGAATGCGGAAAGTGAGGACACAAAGGATGGGGTGGGAGGGGAAGTGCGAGTAAGGTAGGAGGGCCGGGCCGGGAAACAGCGTGTCAGAAGAGCAAAGGCCACCTGGGGATCAGAAAGGTGAGGAAGGTCTCTACTACTTGATTCTTATTACACTTTCTTTGCACTAAGCTCTAAGGGGGTGTCCCCATGTTTTAAAGTATCTACTTTTCTCTGTCTTTTTGCCCTAAAATTCAGGGAACTTTGACAAAAACTTTAGCCGAACGAGAAAATCATTTTTACCAAAGTAGAGTGAACGTCAATTCATACTTAAAATGTACGGCATGTTTGTCGTCATGTGAACGCATTTTGGCGTTTTCCTCTTTTCGACCCCCCGGCAAGAGAATCCAGCCCATAAAAAAACTTCATCCATAATCACCTCGAGGGGGTGTTTTTAGTTAAAGTACAGCCCAAACAGCGAATGAAAACGATCCACGCACGCTCCACACGAGTGGGAAAATTTTAGGACGAAGGAGAATCCTCGCTATTTTTCTCCGTGCCCGTCACGCGCATGTACGGAAAAAAAATTGCAGGGGTCTCGGACCTCCACTTTCATTCATGGGTCCTTTGCAAAAAAAATCGCCGTCATCGCCTCTCCCCTCTCCCTTTCACACTATCACTTTTATCTCACACTTTCTAAAATGAGACACGACAATGTTGGTATAAAATGAAAGATATTTAAAAATTTTTTTTTTTTACAATTTTTAGATTTTCTTTTAATGGCGATTCGAGTGAGAAAAGTAAAAAAAACGAAATCGGGAAACCATGGCGAAAAGTTCTTGAATCTGTGACGTCGACGTTGTCACAAATGAGTGTGACGTCACAATGTCACAAAACCTTCAACATCTACAATTTCACAAAAATCTAGACGTCGACAAGAGTCGCTGTTTTTGTTGGCGTCACTAATCGTCGGAAGTTTCTTTAGTCGTCTTTAGTCGTCACAAGTTATACCTACGTCTACAAAAGTCACATTTCAAAGTTCCGATTTCATTTTCGCACATTGGGACGCTCTTCAAAGTAGTACGGAGAATCTTCACTACAGTCCAAAATACTTTGTCAAAGTACCGATTACATGGGGACACCCCCTAACAGCAATTCACGGTGTAACTTTTGTGAACACCTTCAGATAAAGTGTAGAGTTGCACTGTGGAGTTGGAGAGGAAATACAAAAGGATAACATGAAGTGTTTTCTATTGTCTTCCGAGACAAAAACTAACTTTAAACCAGTGGTTTTCCACGGATCTCAGATGCATTTGCTTCATGGATTCTTCATGTCTATCAGCGTTTGGCTTCTCAGTTTTGTCTTTGACGATCATTTTTTTTGTTCGCATGCACTGAGATGATTTACCAACGTTCTTTCTTAATAAGTTCTCATACATTGTCGTAACTGACATCAGATAATGGGTTAACAAAAAAAGGAAATCAGGATAATGCTGTCAAATTTTTGTGAGCTAGTTGCCAAACATTTTTTAAGACTGAACAATACATTGTGCTCATATATATTAGATGTCAAATATATTAGATGGAAATGTTAATCAAATCGGTTCATAACAAACAAAGCGAAGTCCATGTAACAAATGAAGTGTAGTTCCAGCAACAAACAAAGTGTGGCCCATTTAACAAACAAAGTGAAGTCCATTTACCAAGCAAAGTGTGGTCCACACCAAACAAAGTGCAGACCATTCACCAAACAAAGTGCAGTAGTCCATTCACCAAACAAAATGCATTTAACAAACAGAGAGCGTTAATAGGAAACAGGTAAACCATTGCAAACCACAGGTAAACCATAGCAAACCACAGGTAAACCATCATATTTCATGATTTACTCAAACCGACAGAGTTTCTTGGTCAATAAGAGCGGTGGTACAATAATATATACATTATGGACCACCTTAGCAGAAACCCTAAAAAAACAAAAAAAAATAAAAAAATGGGCAGCTATATCTCTCATTTTTATCGATTTCGTATGTGCTTCTAATCCTAGTTTTGCACTGGGATTCTCTCTTACCCTTTCAACAAATCATCCGGATGCGCCTCGACAAACTCAATGCCGATAAACGACTTTGTTTAGAACCCCGGAAACCCTAAAACCCTCAAACGTGGTTTAGTAATAATAGTAATCGCTTAATTAATTTGAGGTAGTCACTCCAACGACCCTTTTTGCAATCAAACGAGCGTTAATAATTAATTCAAGGTAGTCCCTCCATCAGCCCCTTTTGCGACCTTTATAAACACGTCTTCTAAAGTGGTATTACTTATCCCCCAGGCTTGAATAGTGAGGTGACTCTTTGCTCTTTCCACGGCCGTGAATACATCCGCCAAATCAACCTGCCGAAAAAAAGAAGGAAAACGGAAACAAAAAAAAAACAAAAAGAAAACAATACAAAAAACAGAGAGCAAAATTGAATCGACTAATAGATTCAGCTGTTTTTTAGACAGAAAATGCTGATATACACAAACATATGTGGGAATTGATTGAGTTTATTAGTTTTGTTCATACTATCATGATAAAGTGGCTGTTTTTATGAACACATCAGCCACAACATGTAAAAAAAAAGGAAAAAAAGAAAAAAAAATGAAATGACAAATAGATCCCACATTTTTTCATGAGCAAACAGGGACAAAGAAAAGCATCTACGGGAAATGACAATAACTGGACACTAAACATAAAAATATTCATGGCTATTCTTTCTTGTTTTTCTCCTTTCTTGAACAATCATCCAAAACAGGGCAACAGATCAATTTTCCTTACACCACATTCAAACAATATTTTCATGTTTATTCTCATTCCACTATCTTTTATCGCTCCGTCCAAAAAATGAAAAGCGTAACTTTTTACGGAAACTCTCACTGAGGTTCATCTGCAAAACGACTCTCAGAAAAACACAAACCACACGCACAAAAGATGTGATACAAAGAAGCGGAATCTTATTTTTTGACACAAAAGGAGATGTTTTTTTCCTAACACGAAAAAGATAATTTTTTACAGAATATTTAACGAACCTCATCAGTAGGAAGCTCAAATTTCTGAGTCCCTGAAAGGTGATACACTTTTTGAGCATTGCTGGAGAGAGAGAGAGCTAATTTTTCGGCTCCTTCTTCCTCTGCTGGAGGAGTAGTAATTGTAAAAACGAACGACCCCCCATATCGTGACGTGAGTTCCTGGACCACAATATTCAAACACAAATTTTGTCTCAAATTGAAAAATATTCAGGTGGGTTTCGTCACAAACTCTACCAAAAGCAAACAAGGATTGCAAAAGAAGTTGAGAGACAGTCACACATTTAAGGAATCTTCGGAAATAATGTAAATGTCTTTGGGAACAAGAGTTTTAGAAATTTTTCTAACCTTCGGATTTCCAATACATTGGAATTCTCCACTAACGAAGATACCCAAACGGTCACAAAGAGCTTCTGCTTCCTCCATTGAATGAGCTGAAAATCACAATATAATAAAGCTTAATTTAAACGAGTGAAGGTAAACCATCTGACTACATTGAAACGAAAAAAAAGGAAAAGGCAAAACGAAGGTGACAGTATTTGTGCAGTAAAGAATTATACAATCTCTAATCCTCACTCAGAGAGGTTCTTCCAACAACTTGAAAGAGGAGAAAGAGAGAGAGGGAGAAAGAGAAGCGGGAAAAGAGAGAAGAAAGGTGGAAACTACTGCCCGATCATTTGGAAAAGTATCATCCTTCCGTGATTTAAAAAAAGCAGAGCGAGAGAGAAGGGGGGGAGGGAGAGGGAGAGGGAGAGGGAGAAGAAAAGAGACACATGGGGGGAGAGAGAGAGAGAGAGAGAGAGAGAGAGAAGGACGGATAGGGACAGGTGAAAAGGCAAGACAAATTCCTGTTGCAGGTAATTGAAAGAATGTCTAGCCAGGGGAGCCGAAGGGATGGAGTGTGCAAAAAGAGAAACAAGAGAGATATGTATCCATAAGAGCGTGCCGGTCATGGCTCTAGTGACACCGACCACATACCCAAACGACAAGATGTAGAAGAGAGAAAGGAGAAAGACAGAGTTAATAAAAAAAAAGAAGGGAGAAAAAGTCTTAAATGACATAAATTTACAAAGGGAAAGAAGTGGAGAGAGGAGACAAGGAGAAAGGAACTGAAGGAAAAGTCTGAAGGAAAAGGAAGTAAACGAGGGAGAAATAGAAGGCTACATGCAGTCGTGCAACAGGGGGAAACAAAAGGACAATCAGTTAATCAATTAATCAATAATCAATCGAATATCAAACTCGGAAATTCATGGGCATCAAACATTCACCTCCCTCTTCTTTCGCCAAGACTAATTATAATGAAAGTTAAACCGAACCAAAAATAAGAAACCCCTAACAAAAAATGCAACTTTTTAACCAATAGAATACAGTGATGCACTGGCAGTAAAAACCAGCAGCATTGAAACCGTAAAACATACCGCCTTTCAACCATTAAATCCTAACTCGAACAGACAAAAGGATCAAAATAAAGATTAGCCCTTCTCTCGCAAACGTCAGAAACTGCAGCTTTTCTGCAAGCTATGGGGAAATGTAAAGTCGATCATCCTTCACCCTACGAGCTTCGGCCTATTGGGACCCCAAAGAGGTCATTTCAAGGACGTTTTCAATGATTGCGCTGTGTCTATGGGCGTTGAATTGTGATCGAGACGGTCGTATATCGCTCGATAATTGAACACTACACCATGAATCGCTTTTAGCGTTAATAATTTTTTCGCCACTTAAAACGTCTTTTCTCCGTACACACTTGCCCGACTTTCAATTTGAGAATGCCAATCGGAAGGTGAGAATCTTACCTTTCCATAGCAACAGTCAAATCCAGAATTGACAAGTGTGTACGGAGAAAAGACGTTTTTATGAGAAAAAAAAATAGTAACACTAATGGCGATACACGGTGTACCTTGAAATGATCACTTTGGGGCCCCAATGGGCCGAAGCCCTAAATGTGAAACTCTTGACCAAGTCACTGCAAATTACATTCAAAATCGTAACTTTAACCCTAACTTTTAACTTTTTTAACCCTAATCTGAAAACTTAAATACTAACATTTACACCAAAGCTCTGGAAGCTTAAAAAGGAGGCCTAGACATAAGTACATTTTACATTGTACTGAAAATTTTCAAGACTAGTTTGTGCAGTTTGTATACACTAAATAAAAACTTCCTACAACAACGTTTAAGAGGAAATCCTCTCAGGCAGTTTTCCTTTACAATCATACAAAAACTTACCAGATAATGACATCGACCGGCATCATCATGCCATGTCCTAATCCAGATTTTCCTCTTCCGTCCGTTGACACGTGGCAGATTGCTTTTTTTTAAAGACTGTACGCGCGCGCTCATGGGTTGGCATTTGTGTATCCTGGAGAGGCACGAAAGGGAGAGGGCGAGATAGAGAGAGAACGAAAGAGTGTGTAAGCAACTGACCACATTATACGATTTGTGCGCACTATTGCGGTACAGTACACTTCCCACTCTTATTAGTGTTGAGCATTTATTAGTGTTGTTAGTGCAAAACTAGAATATACAATACTATAGTACTGTACTGTACACCGCCAATCGTTATTAGCGTTGTGTACACTAATTCCGTCCCGCTTTTTTTTATTTTATTCTCCATTAGCGTAGTTCATTCTATTTTTTTCTTTATTCTATTTGGGGATATTTTCAGTACGTAACTCTTAAATAGAGTGGTGTACGTTCAATGTCAGACCGTACATAAATGTACCTTTTTAAGTTAAAAAGTACAATAAATTAGTTTTAGTAACCGCGGACGCATGAGAGTGTGCGTTCTAAAATGGAAAAAAAAACCAGGTCGTAAAAAATCCCGCTCGCACATATTCGTCCGACAGCCGCGTTTCGACAGTGTGAATGTACGATTTGTGTACGATTTGTCTTTTTTGTACAGAGACCTATATTAGTGTAAATATGTTTGCGACCGACATTTTTTTTTTCAAAGATCCAAATTACCATAACCAAACAATTAGAAATTTAGAATGAATGATTTTTTACAAAATTTTCAAATTCTTAAATAGCGTACACCACGGTAATTTCTTTTATACGCTAAAAAAACTTACATGCTAATAACGATTGGCGGTGTACTGTTCTGTACACCGCCAATCGCTATTAGCGTGTACGTTTGATTAGCGTATACTATTATTTAGCGTGGTGTACGCTAATTGGGAATTTGGAAATTTTGGAAGAAATCGATTACTCTAATTAGGAATTAGGGATTTTTTGAAATAGTGTGGATAATTCTATTTGAGAATAAAATAAAATAAAAGCGGGACGGGTTAGCGTACACAACGCTAATAGCGATTGGCGGTGTAGAGTAAACGATTCTAATTTTATCATTATTCTAATTTAGGTAAGGTTTAATTAGCGTAAAAGTAATAATATACGTTCATATTAAATAGTGTGGAGTACGGACGACGTCCGACCGTGCAAAGTTGTACTTTTGTAAGTAAAAGGGTACAAATAATGATTTAATATAATCGCGCTCCCACGTGAAATCGCACTAAACAAAAAATCAATCACATCGAAAAAAAAGCCGTTCGCATAACTCTCGTCCCTCGACAGCATCGTCGTCAGTGTGATCATTAGCTGACATTCAGCGTGACAAATATTAATAGCGTCATAATGACGTCAACACTATATGGACTAACAGATTTTGTACGTCTACGTAATTTAGTGTTCATAATTTCAGCGCGGATAATTATTGCCGACATAACCCAATATAGAGTACTTAAATAAATTAGAGTAAATTTCCTCTGTGAAAAAGTTATATCACAAAAACTAGAGTTCATTAGTCTAATTGTTTTTTTTTAGTTTTTTACTCTAATTTTTTCATTACTCTAATTACGATTCGCGGTGTACTGAATCGCCCAGCGACATCCGTACAAAATATAACTGTCTCTAACCATGAGATATTGAGATAGTCAACGGATTTTCAACCAACAAAAACAATTTTTTCCAGTTTCTCTTTGGCTTTTTGTTTTTTTCGTCCTACGCTTTCATAATGAAACTTGTACTTCAAAAAAAAAGTAGTACAAGAAAGTACAGTTATCGTCAATACTGTAAGTGCTTATATTTTTTTTTTTAAGAATTAGGGTTACTAACTCGTTGGACCAATAGGAAGAGTCCTTAGTGATAACCTGTCACAAATCTCGGTTCCAATCATAGTTCAAAAGTAGGCGTTTTTATAGTAGGCCTTTGGTAGGCGCACAAAACTTGGCACAAAACTCGCGCAGATTAGGCACTGTATGTGTGTGCATTGTGCACACTCTTGTACAAACGTATGAATGTAACGTATCATCAAAGTACAGCGCATGTCGCCGGACGATTTTTTTTAGCGAACTGACACAACGTAGGATGACATTCCGCGGGAAAAAAACCAAGAAAAAAAAAACGCGGACGTAAGGGTGCGTCTCCATGTGACTAAGGGCGTGTTCCCATGTGTTCAAGTAAGGGTTTTTTCCCGTCGTTTTCACAAAAAAATGGACTTCCAACGAGAAAATATTACGCCATGCGATAAATGGGCAAAAACACAAGTACATTTTGCATCATCTTAAAACTTGGAAGGTACGGCAATTTGGCGTTATTATCATCGCGACCCACTTCCAGCTCATCTTCACTACTTGTAATGGAATCAAATCGCGATTTGATTTTAACCAGAATAACACCCTATCGACGAATAGAAAGCAAGTATTACACGCGTGAAACATCTTCGAACTTTTTTGAACGAGGGAGAGTACACGCTATTTTTTTCCATGCTCGTCACGCGCATGTACGTACAAAAATGACAAGCATGTATGGAAAAAAATTCGTTGGGGTCTCGGACCTCCACTTTCATTCATGGGTCTTTTGCAAAAATTTACAACGTCCTCGTCTCTCCTCATATTTTTCATTCGACCGCTCCTCTTTCTCTCATCTTTAAATGGAATGCATCAATAGTAGTATCAAATGAAAGATATATATTTTTCCTTTATTTTTAATATTTTTGGTCTCATTTTGAGGGTGTATCGAATGATAAATGGTAAGAAAAAGAAATCGGGAAGCCATGGCGGAAAATTTACGTGTTGATGACGTCACAAGGTAGCATGACTTTGCGATGCCACAAAACCCTACACGTTTACAATGTCACAAAAACTCGACGTCTACAACCTTCGCCGCTTTTGTAGACGTCACTAATTTTAGGAAGTTTCGTAGTAGTCTACATTTCGTTTCGTACTATCGTAGGCTGTCGCATATTTTGTAGGCGTCTACACCTATCACATATTTGAAGTAATGAAGGCGCAAGTAATGATTGACATAGGAACACTTTGAAAAGTACACCGTAAAATCTGCGCTAAAATCCAAAGTAGCGTTTCAAAGTTTCGGTTACATGGGAACACGCCTTACAAGAAAGTGCTCCATGACGTCACCATCCACAGTCCACTTCAGCAAAGTCATTTTGACTGGAAAGTACATTACTGTACTGTATAGTACTTTACTGTATAGACAAACAACATGTACGGACCTCGGATTGACCTACAAATTCAAGTGGACTGTACGGATAAGACCATCCCCCATTGATTCCTTCTACAGTGAAACTAACCAACCAGTCTTCTGAAACGTCTTTTGTGTAAGAAACTGCCACGCGTCTTTATCTACAAAGGAAACCTAGTGACGTGGCGAGTGCCCAGCCGTGGCAAATGTCATGGCCATAATGACTACAATGTTGATTCTCCCGTGCCACGTGTCTCCCGCATGGGGGGTATCCATGGCAGCATCAGACAGTAAGTACCACCCTTCTCTGTGCACACTTTTTCACACCAGCGTGATTTCCGTATCTGCATTCACACGTGCGAATCATCGCTCTGAATCTATTCTTACAAGTATCTGTCGCTACTTGCCGCAGAGTCGGCGCTGGAGGCGGTGAGGCGGGCCATCGTGAACAATGAGAAATTTCCCGCGATCCAATGCGAAGATGCCACGCATTTAAATTTCTTCTGCGATAATTCCGGGCCATGTAGCAACATTGTGAGTGATTTTCGCTGCCTGCAACCTGTGCTGTGATAAATCCACACAGAATCTCGCACTGAATCCGCACAGAATTTCGCACTAAATCCACACAGAATTTCGCACTGAATCCACACAAAATTATGCACTGAATCCACACAGAATTTCGCACTAAATCCGCACAGAATTCGCCATAATTCCACACATAATTTCGCACTAAATCCGCACAGAATTCCGCACTAAATCCACACAGAATTTCGCGCGGAATCCACACAGAATTTCGCATCGACAGCCACACTTAGCTTTTCATTAACAGGCTGCGACGATGAATCCGCACTGAATTCTGCACTAAAACCAATTTAATTTTTATTCATAGGCTGTATTGAATCCGCACTGAAATTTGCACTGAATTTTTGCTCATTGGCTGCATTTCGTACGTAAATATTTCCTTATAGGTTGCGATGTATCCGCACTGAATCCTACACTGAAATAGCACTCACTTTCGCTCATAGGATGCGATGAATACGCACTGAATTTCGCACTTAATTTTTTCACATATCCGCAAAGGATCCGCACTTAAGTTCCGCACAGAATTTCGCACGGAATTTTTGACAGCACTGAATTTCGCATAAATAACCGCAACTTAATTTTCATCCAGAGGCCGTAATGTATCCGCAGAGAATTTCGCACTCAAATTGATACTCAACTTTGTTCATAGGCTGCGATGAAGTCGCACTGAATTCCGCACTAAAATCCGCTTTTATTTTTTGCTCATAGGCTGCGATGATTCGCACTGTATTCCGCACTAAAAGCCGCTTTAAATTTTTGCTCATTAGTCTCCGATGAATCCGAAAACAAATTCGCACTAAAAGCCGCACTTAACTTTTGCCGCGATGACTCCGCCCGGTATTTCGCACTGAAAACAGCAATTCAATTTCTATTCAGAGGCTGCAAAGGTTCCGAGGTGAATATTGCAGCGAAATTAGCACGCACTTTTGCTCATAGGAACGATGAATCCGCACTGAATTTTGCACAAAAAACCGCACTTAATTATACTTCCTGGGCTGCAATGACTCCGCACATTGCCGCACTGAATTTCGCACTGAAACTGGCATTCACTCTTGCTCATAGGCTGCGAAGAATCCGCAGTATATTTTGCACTAAAAACCGCACTTAATTTTGCCACATAGTTTGCAATGAATCCTCACTGAATTTCCCGCTAAAAGGCACACTCAACTTTCGCTCATACGCTGGGATGAATCTGCACTAAACTTCGCACTAAGCTGCTATTAGTATTGCTCATATGCTGCAAGCATTCGCACTGAATTTCGCACTGAAAGCCGCACTTAATTTTAGCTCACGGGCTGCGATACATCCGCACTGAGTTTCACACTAAAGAAATTCAGAGGCTGCAAAGAATCCGCAGAGGATTTTGCACTGAAATTGGCACTCACTTTTGCTGCGATCAATCCGCACTGAATTTCGCACTAAAACTGCACTTAATTTTACCTTTTAGACTGCAATGTATCCGCACTGTACTTCGCACGAAAATCTGCACTTAATCTTTGCTCATAGACTGCAATGAAACCGCACTGAATTTCGCACCAAAAACCGCACTGAATTTCGCACTAAATAGGCGCACTGAATTTGAGCTCAGAGGTTGCCAGAATTCCTTGATAATATAATTTCCAGACCGAGGCTCGGGCTTTGGCGAGGGTTAAGGGAGCAATTGGGAGGGGAGGCGGGGAGTGGGGGGAAAGAGAGGGAGGGGGAAACGACAAAAAATGGACTATTTTGACCACAAATGGGAGGGGGATGTCGTCATCTTGTTGGATATATATAAAGGGAGAGGGGGGGCTGGAGGAAAAGGAGAGGGGGAGGGAAGGAATGTACGTAAAGAGGGGAAGGGGGGGAGAGATCGGAAGATTTTGAAATGGGTGGGGAGTCAGGTGGACTAAGGATAAGGAAAGGAAAGAAGGATGAAATGCGGAAAGGGGAGAGTGGAATGACAGAATAAAGGAGTCGCAGAACGTCATAATTAATAGCGAGGAAGTAAGGACATGGAAGGATACGGAAAAATCAATCGAAAGACCAAGGAGGAAAAGGCATGGTACAAAGGAAAAATAGTCGAAATGGAAGAAAAATCAAGAAGGGGCAAATGAAAATCAGGAAAATCGAATTAAATGAGATCGAGGGAGAAAATCAAAAGTTAGATCAAGAGGAAGGCAGGATGGGGATGGGGAGGAATCAAGGAATGCAGGAAGTGTAGAATGGGGGAAGGGGGGAGGGGGGGGGGGACGTAGAGGGATGAATGTTTGGGAGGGCGAAGGGGAGAGGAAGGGGTGGAGGGATGAAAGTACTCGTTTATCAACCCATGGGGGATGGGCTGTAGAGAGCTACAAGGGTTGGGCCTAAAGGGAAGCATTGCAGCGGAGATTGGTAACCCCACAAAACTAGTATATATGTAAGTGAACTCTGGTTGCGTGATGAAATTCATACGGAAAGATGAATCTTATATGGAAAGAAAAGAAAACAAATCAGGAGTTGATTTTATTTTTTTTTTATTTGTCTTTGGTCGTAGAACTAGTGGAGGAAAGGTGGATGGTGATTAGAGGGAGAGGGGGGATCTTATTTTACGAACTTTTCTTTTCTATCATATTTTTTTCTTTTTTTGTCTTCGTTTAATGAAAAAACCACTCTAGTTCTTGTTTTTTTAACTACACACTTTAATTTTGGAGAAACTCTTTTCAAGTTATAAGTTTTTCGCATTGTCTGCAACCACACTATAATTGGAAACTTATTATCTTTCGGGTTTGTAAACGCAAAACATTTTCTAACCTTTTGTTACACGTTTCAAATCATTTTTGGGGAGGGAGTATAAATTATTGTTAAAGCCACCCTTACTAGGTAAATCAATTCTTTATGCGCGATGGTGGATAAAAACAATTCTGTTGTACTCGCCAAGAATTCGTACTTTATGTTTCTTGGTATTGGTTTGGCGAGATTTTGTATTTCTTTTATTGGTGACGGTTTCTCAATTATTTGTACTTAATATTTAATGGTATTGGTTCGGCAAGAATTCCTACTTTGTATATATTAGTATTGTTTTGGCAAGAATAACCTAAACTAACATGTCCATCTTGTTGTCATAGGAACATTCAAAACTTGACTATGTTTTTGTGATAGGAACATGCATTCTATACGAACTTTTCTGTTGTGATAGGAAGAATCTGAAGGATCTTACAACAAATGCAGATTACAAAAGACAGCGGAAGCATTCACAAAATATAAAACGAGAGACGAGCCTGTTTCTTTCCCCTACTTTCACGCATGCTTCTCCTCGGCTCAAATTCTTTCTCCTTTTCCTGTTCCTTCTCAATAATACTCGGTCCACTCGACTTAGAAGTTGAAGATTTCCGAGTGTCCGAAGACATTCGAGAATTTCCGCTTCGAGAATCTCCTCCAATGTTATCGAAATAAACATTGTCCACAATTTTCCCCTTCCCTGTCTTAACATTGAAGGTAGATTCCAGTTCAATTTCCGAATCCGAAGTCTCAATGCCGTGAATATCACCAATGTCAAACTCCTTATCAAAACCAAGGTTGGAATTCCGCTTTGCCGATTGAGAAATCGTGGATAATAAATCCTCATGAATATCCACATTACGCATTTCCTCAATGACAAGTCGAGTCGAGTCATAAATCCGATAAAGGCTCCCTTTGGAGCTATAACCAACAACTTATCCACTCCAACTCCGAGATGCAAATTTCCCCTTCTTTTTTTGAGATTGAATATAAACCGATGCACGACACCTCCAAATTCGAATGTGGTGAAAAGTAGGTTTCCGGCCATACCACAATTCGTATGGAGTTTTCTCACCCCACATCGATGTAATCCTCCGATTGCAAATGTAATTTGCGGCCAAAGTTGCATCTCCCCACAAATTGATGCTTCGACCGGATCCGTGAATAATAGATCACACCATTTCTTGAAAGGTGTGTTTTTCCTTCCGCAATGCCATTATATTCCGGTGAGTAAGGTGCGGTGTACTGATGTGTAATTCCACAAACCTTACAATAAGCATCAAAGAGAATAAATTCCCTTCCGTTATCAGATCGAATAGATTTAATTTTCCTCTCACATTGCCTTTCAACCATCACATGCAACTCTTGAAAACTTTCAAATGCTTCGGATTTTTGTTTGAGTAACATTTCCCATGTGAAGCGAGAGAAATCGTCCACCACAAGCATAATGTATATATTTACACCAATCGTTTCCGGTTTCACGTATCCACATAAATCAATATACACGAATTCACGCAGATGCTTATATCAATGCATCGGATCATTGGCCAGATGTGGCTTTCGATTTATCGATTTATCTCCCCTTACTACACCCCTCACATCCATTAATTTTCTCCCCCGATGTCGAATCTAATCCCCTCACATTCCCATTTTTAATCATTCGACGTAGGCTTTCCTCGGATTTGTGACATATCCGGTGGTGCTACAACGTTAGACTGCATTTTAATTCAAAAATTTGCGAAATAATGGCGCCGGAAATTGGGTTAGATTTTGGCCGACGCCATAGCAAGCGGCTATGCATAAAACTTCTCCTTCGCCGATTTGTATACCGTTAGATCGTATAATTTTTATAGTGAAATCTCAATACACAAGTGCGCTACAATTTTTATAGTGGATTCTTCATACACAAACGCGTTGCCGCTGTCACTTCTCCTTCGCCGATTTGAACACCGTCAAATCGAACAATTTTATAGTTGAATCTCAATAGGCAAGAACGCCGCCGCCCGCTCGCTGAATTTGCGAACCGCCTAAAAGATTCTTTGAACCGTTGGTATATACAAAACATTAATTAATTTTGTTTGCGTCACTATTTCAAATCCGCGTGCATCCAAAAGTAGAAGATCCAAACATAAAAAGTGGAAGATCCAAACGTACAGTACTAATTGCTACGATCGAAAGCACTTGTCCACTTGAACCAATGATTCGTTAATGTCCACTTGAAACAATGATTCGTTAGTGTCCACTTGCAACAATGATTTGTTTTGGGATCGTCAGTTAGCGCATGTCGTCAAAAACTGAAGCGTACCTACGCACGTGGTGCGATGCACCAAACAGACGTGGTGCGACGCACCTAAATCAATGACCCACTTTTTCTTGTTGTTTGACGCCTGCCAATAACACAAGCGACAAGTTAAGTACAAAAAAAGTATGCGCTCTTTCGCCTCTTTCAAAATTTCCATCCGTTGTCAAAAAGTGAAGTGGCCGTACGCACGTGGTGCGACGCACAAAAATTTATGAACCACTTTTTTTTTTTTTTGTGACACCTGCCGCCATAAAATGTCCTCCTCCACAATGGCGGCCACCACGACCATCGCGACCACGGCCACCCCTTTTCCTCTACCACCACCTTCTTCCCAGCTCGCATATCAAGATTTGGCCAATGTAGCTTGCTTTTAGTGAGCCAAGTATCGTCATACGAAGGCATCTTATCCGGGTAAAGAGCGTCAATGTCATTTTTGCTGGAAGTATAACCTTATAAGCCTTGAATGTTACTCGAGGCTGCGATGGTAAAAGAGATTCGGAAAAGGCAAAATAGCGCATATTTTCGCTTTGTTGAACTAGTCGATTGATCTATTGGCAAGCGTGACGCCACCACAAAAGAATTGGATTATATATTTTGTTGTTTGGCACCGCGTGTGTATCGACACAATTTTTTTTACGTTATGCGCTAACTTACTATACCAAAGGGCTTAGCTTACTATACCAAATTGCATTATGGTCACAACTAGACAAATTATATCAATTGGTATACTTGAAACTAGACGTTTAGATCTGCTAACTTGAGATTTTGGCGGATTTGAAAAAGTGAGGCAAAGTATATTAATCAACATCATTTACATACATGACGCATTTGTGAATTTATTAAGTGTACCAGTAGTTTAATGCGCGTCATTTGCATACTTGACGTATTTGAAAATTTATTTAGTGCACCACAAATCTAGCAAGTGGGCAGCAGCGTATAGGCTTTTGGCGATTTAACAATAGAAATTGTACGATTTGCCAGCGTAACTATTGGCGAAAGATAATTGATAGATTCGATCCAGAGTCAGCTTCTATGGCTTCAGCGAAAATCGCATCGTCTAATATTTGGCGGCATTATCACTCAAATCTCAAAATTGAACACCAATCTCCCTTTAACACTACCAAATGTGCCATAAACCGTGGGAAACTTATGTCGAATGATAAAAAATAGAAGTGGAAAAAGATAAGATTTGGCAACGTATGAAAAGATTAATGGATGCGAAGGCGTAGTAAGGTGCAACAAATCTGAAGGTCATTTCCCGCTACGAATCCGATCTATCGATCTAAGCATTTGCTTGAATTGGAAACTATAGGAGGAAATAACCATATTATGGTGGTCGTTGATGATTTCTCCAATTTACATAGTTAATGTTATCGAAAAATAAATCTGATGCGTTTGAACACTTTCAAGAATTTCACGCAATGGAACAAGGGTAATGTGAGAGGAAATTAAAATCTATTCATTCCGTTAATGGTGGGAAATTGGTAATTTTTTATCCACATTGTAAAAAATGGGGAATTCAACATCAATGTACTGGACCCTAATCACTATAATCCAATGAAAATTCAGAGAGGTTAAAGCGTACACGTGAATAAATGTCGCGTTCAATTATACATGGATCCGGCCGAAGCATCATTTTATAGAGATATGTCATATTAATTACAAATTATATGTGTAATCCGATGCTTATTTTGAATCATGAGTAGAAAACGCTAAACAAATTTTGGTATGGTCGTAAACTAGCCTTATATCACATTCGGATTAGGGGGTGTCGTGTAGAAATCAATGGTTATTTTATTATTTTCTAGGTCTAAATTGGAATATAAAAAGAAGCCGAGGAAGTCTGCCTCTAACTTCTCTCTCCAACTCCCACACTTTGCAGTCACTGAGAAGTTCGAGAGGACGCTACTCCCACACTTGTTGCAGTCACTGAGAAGTTCGAGAGGACGCTAGAGCCATGGCTACCTAGGCTATCCAGAGGATTACGGGAAATAGATTAGCTAATTTACAGATAGGAAGGTTTATTTACTAAAAGGTGTATGTCAATGACAGGATTTGATCCTGGTACCTGCCAACAGTCAAAGCGCCGATAGCCGGTAGCCTTAGCAGTTAAGTCAGAAGTTCCGATACATACTACTGGGTTTGATATTTATTTATATGTTACCACGTAGGAAAATTCATTTAACGACGGATGTTTACGGTTACATAGATCGCGTCATAGAAACGTATGGATTTCGGTATGGACAAGAAACAAGTACCGCGCATTTTGTTTCTTTTACGAAACAAATACCACACAAACATTTATGACGGCTACGATTGAAATTTCCAATCAATCGGATGGCCGAAAAGAAAGCCGAGTCGCGAAAGAGATTCTCGGTGATTTGTGGTCATCGCCACATTGGATGACAAGTGGCACGATAACGTTGGATCGCGACATCTCTAGGAATTACAGGACCGAATCCGGATATGACATGTGTCAACATTTAGGCCATGTCGTACAAATTTCGTACATAAAGTACATCGACAGCTGTACTTTTATATACGGTAGTGTAATATGATTGGTGCCATACACCAGTAGATAGAGTTTGTGAGAGAGATAGAACTTAGAAAAAATGGTAGATAGGACCCTCTCTCCCAGAGAGCTTCTGTACCAAAGGTCAACTTTGACCTTCCATAACTTATTGCTAAGGGGAGCAAATTCAGAGATTCTTTTTGCTATCGATTCAACGAAGTCTTGCCTTCTCGAGGTTGAAGGTGGTCAAATTTTTTGTTTGCCAGGGTGGAAGTTATTCTTGCTGAAACACAAAGGGGTCAGGGTTATCTTAGAGGCTTCGTGTGAGCTGCTTACTTTGAAGACTTATCGAGGTCTCAAAGTTTCAGGTTATGGGCCCACCCTCTAGGGTACCCATATTTAATGGAACTGACTTCATTTACTGGGAAAGTATGATGATAGGAGCTCTATGCGAGAAAAGGTTTTGGGGGATAACGAGTGGACGAGTGGGGCGTCCATCAAGTCTTGCAGTCCCTTCAGGGTTTGGAGGAAGCAGATTCACAAGGAAAGCAGATCCATCTTCAACGAAGGAGACAAAGGAAGGAGAGGTGGTGGACAAAGCAACGGAGAAAGAGACAACCTCACCAATAGCAACTGGTTCAGCATTCATGTCACCTATTCCGAGGAACGAGGAGAATGATACTGATACTTGGGATTTAAAAAATATGGCGGCAAAGCACTTCATCCTCCGCTATCTTACTCAAGGACTTGTATGTCGTCATTTGTAGGTAGAAAGGGCATCCGATCTTTGGATGGCTCTCATAAAGATGTACCGAAGTGGTACGATTCAACAACAACAGTTCGCTGATCAAAAAGTTAAGGAGTATGTATACAAAGGGGGGAAGATGTTGGATTTCTGCAATGAGCTTGCTACACTTTTTATGAAACTAGAGAGTGCTAGAAAAGATTTTAGTGATAAAGAAAAGGTTAACTTTTTACTGATGAAGTTACAAGATGAGTTCGAAAACATAGTCAACCGTGTGCAGGACTTGCCGGAATCAAGGTGGATATGGAACTTAGTGGTAGGGATGATTCTTGTTCGCGGGAATACGATTGAGAAACGAAGGGGAAGAAAGAGTGGGCAAGCCTTAGCAGCTGCGACCGATTGGAGGAACAAGGATTCCCAGAAACCAGTCAGAAACTATTGGGGGAGGGAGCAGAAAAATCAGATTGACGAGTTAGGACCAAGGGCTCCCAAAGGTTTATGTCATTTTTGTAACAAACCGGGGCAGTATATGGCAGAGTGCACTAAGCTAACCGAGCTTCGGTTAAAAGAGGGACAGACCGGTGGAATCCTGAGAGGAAAGAAAAAGGCCCTTGTGACACAGGTACATGAGGCGCAATCCGAGGACGGGGACGATGAGCTCCTATTGGATGAGGAGTTGGAGGCGAAAAACAAGGTCGAAATTCCACGAAGGCAAAAATGTGCTTATAGTGGATTAAAAGGTGAAGCAGGCTGGATTGTAGATTTAGGTGCCTCCATGCACATGTGTAAGGATAGGCACCTGTTCACTAAGATAAGAAAGATTCCCACCGTAGAGATAGAGTACGGGGATGGGGGATAGTCACCACTACTCTTTTAGGATCGGTAGATTTGAAAGTGTTAGTAGAAGGAAAGACATCCATAGTAACATTCTCCGATGTATTGTTTATTCCGGAGCTGAACAAAAACCTCATCTCTACATCTGTATTAGATGATAAGGCTTTTTTTACTAGCACTAAAGAAAGAGTCTTACTGCTTGTTTTGAGGAAGAGGTCTATTTCATTGCTGAGAAAGGTAGCCTAGGGATGTTTAGGCTGATTTTACGTAATGAAACAAATAAACTTTATTATGCTGGTGTTCATGATATTATGATGTGGCATAAGAGGCTTGGGCATGTGAATCTAGATAAGTTAAGAGAGATGAAAAAGATGGTTGTGGTGGAAGGGATTCAGTTTTGTGAGAGTGATAATATAAGTGATTGTAGTGGAGGTGCTCAAGGTAAAGCACACATATTACCCTTTCCTAAAACAACCACCTATAAGGGAGAAAAAAAATTCTAGATCTAGTACACACAGATATTTGGGGACCGGCTAAGGTGCCCTCACCGGGGGGGAAGAGATTTATGATGACTATCATTGATGATTGGTCTTGGTCTTCCCGGGTGTATTTTTTGAAAAACAAGTCAAAAGCTTAGGATTGTTTCAGACAATATAAAGCATGGAGTGAAAAACTCCATGAAACTCCAATCAAGAGAGTAAGGAGTGACAATGGTGGGGAGTATACTTCTAACCAGTTTGAGGATTTTCTGAGGGAAGATGGGGTCCAACACCAATAGACAGTTCCAAAAAACTCGGAACAAAATGGGGTAGCTGAAAGGTTAAATAGAACACTAAGTGATAGTGCTAGAAGTATGTTGTCAGATAAGAAGATAGGAAAAATATTTAGGGCAGAAGCAATGAATTGTGCTAATTACCTCAAAAATAGAGTTCTTACTTCAGCTATAAAAGATCAAACACCTTATGAGAGATGGACAGGCCGGAAACCAGACATATCTCACTTAAAGGTTTTCTGCAGTCAAGTATTCAGTCTAGATACAGATCGATCTAATTGGAAGCTAGATCTTAAAGGAAACCGGGATACTTATTAGGATATAATGAGGATGTTAAAGGATATAGAGTTTATGATCTAAAAAGGGAAGATATAATATTAGTAAAGCATCTAGTAGTTATGGATGAAGGAAAGTCTGTGGATCCCTTCAAGTATACAAAGTCAGTAAAAATCAGATTTGAGTTAGAAAATTCCGATGACTTTGAGCTTCTTAACTATCCAGGTTTTAGAGAAGATGACATTGTTGCAGGTACAAATCAGACCGAAAAGGACTCGGCTGCACAAACTCCTGTGACAAATATACCCAAAGCGTAAGACGTGATGGAAATTGATTCGGAATCAAGGGATAGGGGAGAAGCCGAGATTGTTCCAAAGAACCCACGAGAAACCATCTATTCCGGCCACAGATTTTGAGGGGGGGAGGAGAAGTAGTAAAAGATTACAAGAAAAACAGGTTAATAACAAGGTAACAAAACTATCTCATCAAGATGAACCTCAATACGGGTCAACCTCTCAAGGTGCTTCCTACCTTAGTTTCTTACCCACATTCACATGCATTCTCTAATGACGATCCTGGCATGCTCCGAAACATTCATACCGGTGAGCTCGAAAAGCCTACCTCTACGGAACGAGAACACCTAATGCATTTCATTCCCGGCATTACTGCCGCTCCTGGTCTTACTGAACGTCAAAGATGCACTTTATTAGGTCGTGTCATGGACCCTCAGTCTTTGTCTTTTGTTTTAGGTCTCGGGTTTGCAGCTGGTCGCCACTCTCAGGCACATCCGTCTCAACCATCTTGGGGGGGGAATGCATCACTAAGAAAATCTTTCCGTCCCACTCTCCAAGGGACCATATTTCAATTTTTCCTCTTTCCTTCTCCCATCCCACCAGTTCCGGAAATCTCTATCTACGATTTCCTCAATCCTAGCCATATTTCTTGGTCTATTCCCGCATACACGGCTGTCCAGTCTACAAGTCCCATACATATTCCACCCACTCCTCATTGGAGTGCTGCTTTTCCAACACGCAGTTGGAATCATTCTATTAATTGCCTTAAACAGACACCTCTAGCTTACGAGTTAGGTCAAACGCTTATCGCAGATGAGCAGTTGGCCTTTGCACAAGCCATGGAAGCTATGACAACCGAAAATCCCGATGCTCGTAAATGGAAATTTGACACCAATCTAACCAAAGTCGAACAAGAGTTACTGAATGACGTAGTTTTACGAAATGTCGACGCTTTTGCCTTTTCTATGAACGATTTGGGTCGTCACACCGCTTATAAGATGTCGATAGATCTCGAAGATGATCGCCCGATATTTAAACTGAAACATTGTTTGTCAGAAACTGAATGGGAAATGGTAGACAAGCGATGTGCTGAACTAGAGGTTAGCCTAATCTATCGGTCAAACTCCACATTTGCAGCTCCCACAGTCATGCATCGGAAAAAAGATTATGAGGGTAATTTTACTGAACGTCGAATGTGTGGTGATTATCGTGAACTAAATGCTACAACGCTTCAAGATTGTCATCCCATGCCTCTTGCCAAAGAAATATTTGATCACGTAGGCGGGCCGAAGTATTTTAGTATCCTTGACCTTCGTCAAGGATTCAATCAAATTAAGATAGAGGAAAAAGACCGGCATAAAACTGCCTTTTGGGGTAGTGACGGCCGATGGGAACGTGCCGTAATGCCGTTCGTTCGTACTGAAAAATGCCCCGCGGTATTTCAAAAAGTCATTGACTCAGTTCTCGGAGGGTGTAAGTTTATTAGGTGTTACATCGATGACCTCATCATTGCCTCCGCTACTATCGAAGAGCACGCCGCTCACATCGAATGGGTATTGACTGAATTAAAAAAGGTTGGATTAAAGTGTCATCCCGCAAAATGCACATTTGGATCCGAAGGAGTGCCTTACCTTGGCCATTTTATCTCGGCTGAGGGGATCACTCCTCTCGAAGCAAAGGTAGAGGCAATCAGTAAATTGCCGGCTCCCACGGACCTCACAAGTCTGCGAGCGTTCCTCGGGCTTGCTAATTATTATCGCAAGTTCGTACTTAATTTCAGCACAATCGCATCTTCTTTAAACGACTTTCTCAAGAAGGAAGTGGTGTTTATATGGGGTCCTGATCAGATTTCCGCATTTCACAAATTAAAAACCGCCTTATCGAGTGCTCCAATTCTCCGTCCTCTTAATCACAAACTTCCTTTTTGTCTTCAAACAGATTTTGGAAAACCCGGAATCGCTGCCATCTTGACACAAAGAGAGTTGAGCGGAGAGGAATACGTAGTTGCTTACGCGAGTAGAAGCAATAACCGGGCTGAATCAAATTATAGTAGCTACGAAGGAGAGTGTCTAGCCGCGGTTTGGGGAGTCGTTCACTTCCGCCACTATTTGTACGGAAAACCTTTCACACTCCTAACTGACCATCAGCCACTGCATTGGCTGATGACTAATGATAAGCTTTCCGGGAAACTAGCCCGATGGGCTTTAATCTTACAAGAATATGACGTTGAAATCATTTATCGACCCGGTCTGCTTAGTCTAAATGCAGACGGGATTTCCCGAAATCCTTTGCCTCGAACAACGGATAACGGAGTTCGACAGGATTTCGACGACGATGAGGTTTCGGCCATGTTTGCGGGTTCTTATCTTACTTACTGTCCGGCCTCTATTTCCAACCCCCGTCCCGCCACAGATCCTTGGCGTGAGGGGCCTCTCATTCTTTTCCTATCCTCCCAGACCTTCAAGTCCGGCACTACCTCTGATGAAGAAGACAGAGTGAAAAAAAGGGCCAAAAGTTACCTTTGGCTCGCGGGATCTTTAGTTCGGTTGTTGGCTGACGGAAGCCATAGGCACGTTCCACGGCCTACCGAGCATATTTCTCTCATTGAGCAGATTCACAGTGAGCTTGGTCACTACGGTACCAAGCGAACGTTAAGTCTAGTTCAGGCACGGTATTGGTGGTTAGGAATGCAAGCTGATGTCGCTGCTATTCTACACAGGTGTGCCACCTGTGACCGTCTCCAAACTTCTTTCTCTAATCGGCAGGCTACGCTCCAACCTCTACCCATTAGGGGTTTATTCTATCGATGGTCAGTTGATCTCGGCGGACCTTTTCCCATATCATGTAGGGGGAAACAATACATCATGATTATGATCAAAAATTTCACTAAGTGGGTAGAAGTCGTAGCCCTGCCTCACAAGACAGCTAAGTTAACCACCGCAGCTTTTAAGGAACATGTCCTTATGAGATACGGTGCCCCAGCCGAAGTCCTTACGGATCAGGGTACAGAATTTCGGGGAGAATTTCAAGAGATGCTTGATGAGGCACTCATTGATCATCGTCGTACTAGTCGAGATCACCCCCAGGCCGATGGCTTGGCTGAACGGGCAGTCCAGACATTTAAACGTGCCTTTAGTAAGCATTGCTTAGAAAAACACATTTCGGTTTGGGACGAGTCCCTCGGCTACATTATACTAAAGAACCATCAATTTCTACTGTAAGGCTGAATTGAAAGCGACCCATCGCTCGCCACAAATTTTACTTGCGAAATTACCTATGAAATTTACAAATTTTAACTTATGACGTTTCTTACTAAAAATCGTACGAAACGAACCATCATATGTACTAAACAAATATTAATACGTTATAGACACACGCTTGAAATTCTGCGGCTACTTTTGACCCTTAACCTATTACTATGATACCCACTTGTTAGTTTGACCTTGCGATGTCACATAAATACACCCATCGCTATATCTTTTGAAATAGAACTCTAAATCGTGCGATTCTTTCGCGGACATCTACCAAATTAATAAGTTTATATTCCTAGGCTTTAAATACCCATTTACGACCAAGTTCGATCGGCTAAAACTGTTACATCATCTCCTCCTTATTTTTAACTGACCTTTGTTAAAACACATTTCACTCTCAAAACAAGACTTTTATATTATTATCCCTCTTATATCTTTGTAAAAACTCATAATTTTTATCTTATAAAGTCAACTTACATTCTGGCCTTTCTAGATAATGCACTTGCTAGAATGTAGTATTGCCGACCTTGAACCATTCACGAACCCACTCTATTATCCTTCAATGGACCTCAAGTTCTATAATTATTGAGGGATCAAATTCCAATTTTCGTTCAGTTGGTCGAAGATTTGCTAGTTTCAATTGACTGATTTGTAATACTGGATGAATTTTTGTTGAAGGCAGAAAATCCTATATGACAACAACTGACGATATCATCTCGATTATAGTAAATGGTCCAATGTACGTAGAAGCAAATTTCCCTGTAGCATCTGATTGTCACTCGTTCTTGCACCTGTAATGAGTTGTACAAAGGCAAATTTTTTCCCCGTGCTTACCACCGAATCACCCTGTTTGCGATTAGCATTTAATTCTTGCCTCATTTGTGCCTCCACTAATGCATCGCGGTCTGTTTTCCAAATTGTTTGAATGTATTCCAAAAACTTTGTACCGCACCTTTATTCTCTTGAGTGACCCATATTATTAAGTCTAATGCTTTTTAGGGTTGGTATCAATATGCAATTTCAAATGGTGAGAATCTTCTACTAGCATATTTACATGAATCGTTTGAAATTTTATTAATGGCAGTTTAGATTACCATATGTTCTGATCTCCATTGCAAACAATTCTAAGCATTTATTCCAGTGTACGGTTAATCATTTCAGTCTGTCCATTTGTGTGAGGATGATAAGAGATACTAATTTTTAATTCAATGCCTAAATTTTGCAGCAATTTTTTTCAAAATGCAGACGTAAATTTTGAATCCGTATCACTAACTCTAGACAGGGGGACTCCATGATGTTTGACAACGTTGTCAAAATATAACTTTGTAATATCTACAACTGAAAACACGGGGTAAAGATTGCCATTTTACTGAAGCTATCGACTATAACCATGATACTGTCATTTTTTCTAAATGTAGGTGGCAACGTGACAATAAAATCCATACTGACAGATTCCCATGGTCTTTTTGGGAAATCTAAAGGTTTTAACATACCTTTAGGTTTC
>JBBHKE010001129.1:0-65682 GCA_037447655.1 Zygnema cylindricum | reverse complement strand
CCAAAATTTTCAAATTCTTAAATAGCGTACACCACGGTAATTATTTTTATACGCTAAAAAAACTTACACGCTAATAACGATTGGCGGTGTACTGTAATGTATGAAATGTGTCAGTTCCAAAACTGCTCATTATTTTGTACAAACGTACAAAATAAGTGCCAGATAAAGGCGTCGCCTGGCGAAATGAAGTGTGTCGCCACGGAAAAACGTACTCAGATTTGATTCAAGTGATAAAGACAAGTGAAAATTTGCGAGAACTTGTTCTCACATGTTCAAGTGTTTAACGCGTGAACACAAACTATCGCGACTACAATATGGGAATGTGTATCCATTTAGGGTTATGTCTATAAATTAGCGTTAGGCCCTTGAACCCAAGATAGAGTTGATAACACTAATTATTTCTTTACACTATTTATATTTTAACTCTAATAGCGATTCACGGTGTACTTTCAAAAATTTTCCGTACGTTGTATCTGTTCACGAAAAGTACACTAATTTTACAAAAAGTTCAAAAACTAGAAAAAATAACGATTTTTTGTAAAATAGTCAAAATCCGTACAAATGAGACATCTGTGAACAAAACATGTGTTAATTTTAACAATGCTATTTGTTGACCGTTAGGATTTTTTTTTCTAGTAATCAGTGACAACCGTCGTATTCAACTGAGAGCCCGTTTAGAAAAAATTATGCATTATTTTTAATTATTGTACATGTATTATTCTATTATTAAATATTTATTATTTTGGCTATCGAATGTTAAACTTTTGTCAGCGAGTGTTTAAGAGATCTGAGCTTCACGTAGCATTGACAATAAAGTAAAGGGTGGAGAAAAATGCAGTAGAGAAACGAGAGAGTGTTTTCAATATTATTCATTTATTTATATATTTACTATGTTATTCATGATAAAACATTAAAGGAATTTGAAGTTAAAAATGAATGTTCGTTAAAAGTTTTGAGTAGACTTTCAATACAAATTTTGATGAAATAAGGTGAAGATTTGTCACTTAATGCTTTTTTCTCATAGCGATGAAAAAAATTGAGAGAGAAATAAATTATAAGAGATTAATAAGAGTTGACTTGCAAAGTTGTAAATTCTGACTTCATTTGTCGCATTTGTAGTTAGTGTAGAGTTCTTCGAGTTTTACATTGTCAAAATGGTGTTTCACTCATTTCTACAAGTTGGTATTGACTATTTTTTAATGCTAGATATATGGCATTATTTTAGGGTTTGTTACTTTGTTTAGATGTTGCCGTTATTTTAGGGTTCAATAATTTTTTTTTGAATATGCGGCGTTATTTTAGATTTCCATACTTTTTAAAAAATGTGACGTTATTTGAAGGTTCGATACTTTTTTAGATATGTGGCGGTATTTTAGGGTCTGACACCTTTATTAAATACGTGGTGGTGTATTGGGGTTCAATACTTCCTTTAGATATATTGAGTCATTTTAAAAGTTTAATACTTTTTTAAGAACTCAATTTATTCAATCCTAAATATAGAAGCCATCAACAACCATCAAAGAAAAATAACTAAAAAGCCAAAAACATGAACACCACTTTTCCAACAAACAAAATTGCTTGTTGATTTTTTAAGCCATTCACAGCATTTAGTGCCCTTCAAATTTTTGGTACGTTCCTCTCTTGCTCTCTCAACCCCGTCACCCTTTCACTCTCTTCCCCATTCTTTGTTTTGGTATAAGTTTATTAAGGGACAAATGCTCTTCTTAACTCGTCTTAAACTGCTGAATATCTTAGATGACTGACTGGTATTCATCTATGACCATCATTCATGAATTGTGCCAAACTGTTCCTATTTAAAATATGACCCACTTGAACACCGAAAAATAAAAGTACTAGAAGTACAACATCGGAGGCCAAAAAGGAACTCCAAGGGTGTCAGAACTCCGTTGTTTTTAGGTAAACGAACAGACACTAGGACATCAATTTTGCAAATGGAGTTACAACTCTTTTTTAAACTTTTGACCGGATGAAAACAGAGAAAATAGTAAAAGGTACTCCTGCAAAAAACTCAATGCTTTCTAACATCGACCAGCTTTGGAAACACAGATCGTGGGAACCGATTTTTTCAAGCGAGATTGCAAAAGACTGGCACTACACGGATGGCCGTTTAAACGTTTGAACGTGTCCGGCTTTTTGAAACATTTCTTCAGATTTGCACACGTGGACGTTGCAAGGAGTCGGAAAGGCCTCCCTTTGCAGTTCACCTGTTTCGACTCCAAATCTCCGGCATCGAGGCAAACCTGAATTTATAAAAACCATATCAGTTTCTCTTCTTTACAAAATGTATGGATTTGTGTAAAATAGAAAGAGAGTTGCAAGCACAAAATTTTATACCATCTTAGTCAGTGACTTGACGTCACTGCCAATGTCAAACTCTTATACTGGCTTGTCGTTTTTTTCCTTTTTTGTGACATACCTCTTCATTGGGACCTATCATAGTGGTGGCAGAACTATCGATGCGTGAGCAAAATATCCCCACATTGATAGTGTAGAATTTTATGGTATTGTTAAGTTTCGTGACACCAGGATCCATACGATTTGCAATAATAGAATCACATGTATCTTCTGGTTTGACTTCATAAAACTTCACACATGGTAGGGTGTACGGAAGATTTCCTCGTTGGATGCACACCTGAAATTCCAAAAAAATATTAGATTGACAAAATTATACGCTGTCAAGAGTCATCAAAAATTCGATAAAAACTTATATTTGGTGATGTATTTTCCAATCAGGCGACAAAGTCCTACGAATATAATTTGTCCTCGAATTTGAAAAGTATTTAGCTTCCGTTTTAGAATTGTTCAACCTTAAATTAACAAAAAAATTCCCAAACCTGCTGGAAAGCTTGAAGGTCGTTGCAATCAAGATCTGGGTTCGGTGAATCTGGTCCGAAGAGAGAGGTCAGATCAAACATATCTTGAATTGATTCACAGGAGTCATCCTGCAAGCAAAAAATCAAGCCCGTAATTAAACATTATTAAATAGATGTTAATTAAACATAGCTTACAATCAAAATCATGCTGATCCTCATGAAGTTGATTAAAAAGGAAGAAGACTATTCAAGAAACTCTCATTGCGCTCAAATGTAAGTATTTTAAGACAAAACAATGCAAAGATTGGCAGAAAATATCCATCACTTAAAACGAAATCGCAAATTGGCATCAGTTGAAAAAAACACCCTGTTGTCTTTTCACCCAATTGCTACGGCGATGCAAAAGAATTACTGACCTCAGTCACGGTGTAGGGAAGAGAGCAGTTGCGATAAGCAGTCACATTAACAACTGTTCCAGGAGACAATGGGATGCTGCAGTCCAGTTTCTGCATTACGAAAATAGTCCAATTACCTTAACTGAATCAAATGCTTCTAGTGTTCAGCTGTGCAGTCAGCGTGAACTCCTTATATTGTGCATGTATCTACTTTATCTATTATTTTCAGCTAATGGAAGTTATTTTCACGTGAACATGTTTTGGAACAATTGTCGAGATTAGACACAAAATTATCAACAAGCATAAACAATGCGCACATAAAATTTGTGTACATTTAAAACCAGTTATGCTCCATCGAAAATAATCAAATACATCGACATACCTTCACACTGATTATTACTCACCTAACCGTGTTATTGGTCAAATTCCCCAATTTTGTGAACTCTACAAAGTGCTCACATTTGTTTTTTTTACGAAGTAGATGCAAAACGAGTTTAAAAACAACAAAAACGCTAAAAATGGATAGAGATATGGCAATGATTGCATTGGAGACGGTAAAGAAGCATAAGTCAGCTACCTTTCAACCGCAATAAAAATTCACTGCTTTAACCTTGGAGTAATGAAAACGTTGCTATATTCTCTACACATTGCAAAATAGGCTTTTGGAGGCTTGTGAGCAACGACAACGAAGTAACCTAACACAAAAAATGGGAAGATATTTATACCGGATTTTGATTTGCAAAGTCAATTCTAGAAATTCCATACACACTGGCAATAGTATTGCAGGCCACATTTCCACTATCTGGCACAGTAAAATTGTTCTGGGCGTTTCCGAGGACGGCAGCTGCAAAAAGTGGATCATGGTGCACAGATTAGAGTTTTCGTCTATACTTCACATGGCGAACAACAGCTGAAAGTAGAAAAAAGTGTTTCAATTGTCGAAAGCACTACTGCATAGCATGTGTAAAAACCTAGTTTCTTTTTGACCTTCCAATCTACTTTCTGTCATGTCAGATACCCGGAAGATTTTGTTAACTGTCACACGTGTGAGTTCGTTACTTTGTCACTGACCTGGCACACAGGTAAGCATGTTCTCAGCTTCGCTGGCCGAATATCCCATAGGGCAAACACAAAGGTAAGTTCCCGGATAAACCACAGAATTCACGCAAACTCCCACGCCACATGGATTTTTGGAGGTAAATGTGCACGGATTGGCTGCATGGCCACATAAAGCATCAGTTTCCATGCAGAAAAAGCCGTCAGATTTAAATACTATAGGGAAATTATCCATTGAAACTGAGTAGTCTGGCGACGGAGACTGAACATTCAATTGGTCGCTTTGTTTGTTGAAACATGCTCTCGGGTCTGCTTAACTTTTGCGGCAAATGGAGGGCTCTCGTTTCCATAACCAATTTCCCTTATATCCCTACGTTTCTCTAATGCAACAAAGGTTGAAAAAAATCTGTCATGTCACTGGTCAACAACCATAATGTCAGTCGCAAATGCAAACTACATCTTCAAAGCAAAAGCCTTAACAACATCACTTCTTAAAATCAGTTCCTGCTTTTAAATGTTCTAGCTCTCGATCTGTACAATGAAACCTGTAATGGGCTCGGCCCATTGGGCCATTTTTGGGTCATAAAACTCTCGTTTTAACCGATGACCCGATCGATAGGCCCATTGCTTGATACGATTCATAATTCTGGCAATTGAAATTGGCCGAGTGGCCAATGCAAAAAAAAAAAAAAGTTAAAGTGCAAACACGTGAAATTTTCATTAATACTGTTGCGTGTCGGGTCTAATCGTGGGGAAGCAACTTCCAAAATTGGGCGAATCAGTTTCCTATTCGCTGAGACAAAAAGTTTCCTAAAAATATTACGTGCAATTTTTTTTGGTTCTTTGTTATTTCCCTACACAGGTAAAAAAATAGTTCCACTTGATTTCCCGCTGCTATTCCAATCTTTTAGCATTTGCCGGTTTTTTTTTGCGGGTCACCGCGTTTTTGAAACGAGCGTTGTTTGACACGAAAATTGGCCCAACGGGGCCCAGCTCTAATAAATCTGATGTGAATACTGAGACTGCGTGCCTAACCTTGATTTCTTTTAAGCTACTCTAGAATAAGATTGAGATATCAGTAGTTTTAAACATGGCATTTACTAGTTCACATGCATACTAACGTGTTATGGGCCTACTCATTGTCATCAGGTCAGATGACAAAAACCAAGGCCAAACATTTCCAAACATTAAAAAAAAAATTATAGCCACCGCACCGAAGGGGAGAACCAAACACATACTGTAGTCCACGCTAATTAAACCGAACACAATAAGTCTCGGAAAATAAAATTTCAGCGAGAATCCTCTGATAATGTTTTGTGGAGCCAGCCGGTTCTAAATGGTATCAAACATATTGGACGTTCTAATGTAACTGCAATTTAGCCTTGGTATTTAGTCGTGTGGCTAAAACATTCCATAGGAAGATTTTTGACTTCTATACGTGACTCACCATTTCAAAATTTCAAAAGTCAAACTAGCGTTGTCAAAATGCTGTGACATTTTTTGCATAAACACAACAGAATTTACAGAGAAGTTCACATGAAAAATTTGTTAACATGGACGAATAGCTATCTTAAACACACATAGAAAGCGAGAAAAGATAATTCAAGCGAAGATTGAGCAGTTCACCACCAGCCATCGCTCTTTTTTTTTAATGTTTTTGCTTGCGATATGATTTATGGTTATTCCAAAATCCAGCACCAAAAATATGTTTATTTCTTCCTTCATTTGCGTTCGGTGTAGTCTTAACTCATCTATGGCCAACGCCATGAGCCATGATGGTCAACCATGGCGGCTATGTGGGTGGCAGTAGAGTGTTGCTTTTGGACAACCATCTGAGCGTTTGGAGGAATCCCCCGCAGCCACAGACGGACAGGTCAATACACGGATTGGACCTACTACAGGTCAATACACGCAGAGGGGCTTGGGGAGTCACGAGAAAAGATTAGACAGGAAAGCTAGGAAAGCGTACGGAGGGATATAGTTAGCAAACAGATAAAGTAGACAAATAGACCAAGTAGAGTTGTAGTGAAGCCAAAGCTTTAATAAATGGTCCTCTCAGGACAAAAGTGTTACAAATGACTTTCTAAATAAAGCCACAAAAGTGTTACAAATGACTTTCTAAATAAAGCCAGACTCTATTCTTGTCTTACTTGACTATGTGTGTACTGCCTGTTCTGACATTAATGGATGAAGGATATGTCTTCTTGTCTATTGTGAGTGCTTTTGTACTCTAATACTGTCTGTTTGCATGAAACACTCTCTTAGCCTGGTCCAATAAAATGCTGCCTACGCGTGCTTGTTCACATGAACCTAAATATGTACAACTGCATGATTGTAATAATGATATGACTCCACGTCGTCCGAATCCTGACGTCCGTCCGTACAAATAGTACTGTTCCACAATGTGAAGCCGGTCACACAAAATCGGCGATACCCGATATTGCCCAAAATCGCACATAAAATCAACATAGAGAAGGGGCTTTTTGAAGTCGAACAAAAAAATCCAGAAACAACACTTTCGAGCTAAGAACTTGGCATTTATATTTTCCGTCACTTCCCTACGAATGGGTTTGAAAAAAGAAAAAAATAGTTACAATTGTTTTTGTTGTTCGTACATCCAAAAAAAAATATGTGTGATATTTGGAAACACGTGTGAAGGATGCACTTAGTGTGAAAAGCGTCGTCTATTGCAGATTTGCATTAAACCGCCGTTTAAAACAAATTGCTAGAATTCTAAAGTTCTTTACAAGTTCTAACGACTGTAGGATTGAATCTAACAACGACAGGATTTTAAAAAGTGTGAACTCCATGCTCCTAGAATGTTGCGATACATGGTGTTGTGTTCGAAAACGTATGAAACAGAATACCGTATAGAAATGTGAGGAATAAAACCTGGAGCACAAGTTTGCGTCCCATCCGTGTTGGTGACAGCCACGAAGTTAACGCCGCATTTGCACAGGTTGGTTGTGCCGGACACAATGCAAACTCCGTTGCCGCATGGATTCATGAGACCGGGACCATTAGCCACATTGAGCATAATCCTTGCAAAATTGATTAGCCTGCAAGGGTCGCCTGTGTAAACGGGAAAAATCACATGTAAACACAAACACCCACAATTCCATTTTTTTTAGTTGAAGGATAATTCTCATGATACTGTTGGGGTTGTAAATCTAATAGGAGTAAAAAACCCTTCAACCAAGCCTAAATTTTGTTTTTTATGCTTCAAAGTTACGGAAAGGAACTAAATAAAGGATTTAGACATCGCTGGCAAGAAAGTGAATTTTTTCACAACAACATACCTTACAAGTCAAAGTCCACGTCTAGAAATTTCTCAAAACTTGGTGTTGAGGATATTGCGAACAAAGTAGAAAAAAAAATTATTTTTTGAGCCAAGTAAAGAATGGAAACATATTATATTGTGGAAGAACTAGGGGCAAGTAGTCTCTTACTAGGAGTATTCACAATCGGTAAAAGTGCCGGCAAGGTGTTTATTCCGCAAATTCCGGGTCCTCCAGTAATTTTTAGTCTCATGTATCCTTTTTCGCCCCAATTTGGGCCCCATGAGTTTCGGATGAGCCAATAGGGCGGAGTATAGGTTAAATCATAGCCGACAACAACGACCGCATGATCCACTCCATTGGAATAACAATCTCCATCATCAAACACTCCCTGAGAACCAATAACACAGTCCACACAAATGTATATCACCCTAATTACTCCCAATCTTTCCACTTACAACTCTACAAGGGTATCCAAGAGGCCTATGGCTTCCGAGATGCTTCCTCGAGAGACGATTGCTGGGAGTATCCTGCATCACAAAAAGAGGAGCCTCTGGGAATCACTTCATTCTTTGTGCAGCTAGTGCATATGTTAAGCGCTATCAATCAGACAAGCATAAATGACCATTAGGGTTGGAGCTAAAAATTATGGAAAAATCAACATGCGTTCATGTAACATTGATAATGCCGAATGCTACCCCATGCTTAAATGCTTTCCAATCACTATTGTCTCTCAAAATGGGCCAACAATTTTACTTATTTAGCTTACAGGTGCGGCTCATCTGATGAACCATGACTCCCCTCTATGTTTCAGTCGTGGTATTGAAGAAAACCGGTCATGGTAACCACTGCAGATGAATAGTTTTTTGGATTGGCCCGAAGGTATGTACCCAATACCAAAAGAAGCAGCTAATGACAAGCCTCCAGGCCCAGGCTGTTCGGTGCTATCCACGTCAGCCGAAGGTGCGAAGCACGCTAAGTGACAAAGACCTTTGTCGAAGGGTTCTGTGTTTTTTTAGGACGCACGTATCCATGCAATACCAGAAAAAACAGCCAACTTCAAGCAATCGCGCAATAGCGCTCATTTTTTCAGATGACGTGGATAGTATCAGGGCCGTAGGTCTCGGGGCCGGATGGTCTATTTTTCAGCGCTTCCATTGGTGGAGCCAAATGGTGCGTAGCATATCTATGACTGTACCCTTCATCTCCGCTCTGGTATTCCTTCGTCCAAAAAAAAGCAAACTGTTATTTGTGCTTGTTGTTTGTTGCTTCTCTGGTATTCCTTTGTCGCTTCGTGCTTGTGCCCCAAGGTGAATAGCGCTAGGTATTGCACACTAAAAGAGCAAATTACTTAACATTGTTGTGCACCAAATGAATTTGCTACTTCTTCATGTTATAAACAGTTTATCGCTGCGCGCGTCACAAGAAAGAAAAGCTGTGTAGTTCAACAACTTTTAGAGTGTATGATTGTCTCAAAAATACATTTATAGCAAGGGTAAATGAATTGCAAGCAATCACCATTTTCTAGAATAGGAAAAGCAATCATGTTATGCAACGAATTACTAAAGCAGTCATAGGTATTTGCAATCGCTTAGTTTCTTAAATCATTTTAAAATTTAAGTTTGCATTCAATAAAATAGACTTTTCAGCTATAATGCCTTCAAAACACACTTGCATTTTTTTAAAACGAGGTGCTACTTTCAAGAACAGACGCGACGTGCAACAAATGGATGACGTATGACGCACAAATTTTGAAAAGCACAGAAACCTTTCCTATTGTATTCGCTGCTTTTCTAAGCGTGCAACTAGAGCACAGAACGGTTGTACCTGCCGATGTCAGTAACTCCATCTCCCCCTGTGGTGTTATCGCTTAGCGCAAAAGCCAATCAAACAACCGTGTTTGTAAACAGCTCGGCCCCCAAAATCTCGGCTATCCGTTTGAAAAGAATCATCTAAAGGCTTCCTGTGGGAAGCCGTGCTTGTCTTTGAAGCAGTCTCCGAGACATGCCTCTGTGTACTATGCGATACCCCATGAGAGAACACTACAGTATCGTTATCTAAAACATGATCAGCTGCAAAATTCTTAAAAATGCTTTGTACATTGTGAATGTGGTTCCACTTAGTTAACAAACCATCAATCCACTTTTGATTCATATAACACTATCTGTTTGTGTGGCTTTTTGCTAAACTATACTATTCTATTCTACAATAGTATTCAGAAAGAGTTTATGACCGTTGGAAGGAACAATCAATTAAATATACAGCAAGCTCTTTATAGATAGAAAAGCTTTTTTTAAATCTATACTGGCCTTGAAATGTGCACTTCCATTCAACAATTTTTGCATACTAAGTAGTTTAGTTCGAGACATAAAAGGTCAATTTTTTTGGTGTAGGCAGTTCAGTTGGGTAGTGGTTCATCTCCACTTCTAAAAAAAGCCATGTTTGTAACGAAAAAATAACTACTTATTCAACAAAGCAGGTTTAAGTTTACCCTACTGCTCTGTTCTTCCTTCGCGATACAAGTTTACTGCGGAAAAGGCACGGGAGCGGCAAACCCAAATGGCAAAGAAATACCAGAGCGAGGCGCGGAGCATTAAAATCGGAGTGGCTATAAAAAGGCAGCGGAAAACATCGACATCTTATGCCTTCTTGTAGTTCGCTACATTTCCGGTTCCGCTTTGTCATACCTATTTGTGCTTGTAGCTCCCTGCTTTTTGGAGAAATCTACTACGTGCTACACCTTTGGCTGAAGCCTTTAATGCGAAGCCTTTCTCTGCCGTTCAAGCGTTCTTTTTGGACGTTGTGCATAGCACTAAGGTGAGGCGGCTAGCTGGAGGATTAGGATTGATCTGTATTGATAATCTTAAGGAATTTGCTGCCATCGGTCGCTTATATAAGAGGATAGGCTTTACAAAATACGTGCGAAAATATGCAAAAGTCACTTGACAGCTAATACCTACGGTATTTTAATCTGTAAAAGGGAAAACTAATATCTTTCCTCCATGCTGTCCTCTCTCGAGCAGAAGTAGTAGATTTGCTCGGATTTTTATAGAGAACTTCAGTTAGCAAACTTGATGTAGATGCAAATTAAAATTCGTAGATTTATTTTGGGAAAACCAAAGGATGTCGTGAGTGTCTACGTTGGAATAGTGGGAGGTGTACATGTTGTGATTGAAAGAGCTTTATTGGAAAGAAAATGAGGCAAAACGTAATATTGAACCATTTGGTAGATAAACTGATAACTATCATATTAGTTTTAGTGTTGTTACCTATAGTCGACAACTATGAAAAACTGAAATGCTGTACACTAATAAATGCACTGTTCTATGTCATATACGATGTACATCATATCCAGTAAAAAGTTAAAGGTCATACAATTTGGTTACGATCTTGTTCTCACAACCCACATTAAACCAGTTGCATACGTTGCGCGGGTCTTTCCAAGAAGAAAGTTTGTTTGCTGGATCTATTAGCCCAGCTTTGAATTCCAGCAAGATGCTTCCTGGTCCCACATCATCATTGAAGAATGTACAACAATCCTCAGTATTTGTTTATGGAAAAAAATTATAGGTCTGGCAGGAAATGCACTCCTGATCTTGACATGATGGTCATTAAGATGCTAACCAGCAACAGTCACGATTTCTATGATCATTACGAATGCCAACAATTACATTATTGTTACAAATTTTGTCATTTTGGCTTTTTTGTTTGGATTATGTAAATTGGCCTTGTAGGAAGAAAATCAGGAGGGACAAATTCCATTGTTGTTTGATAATAAAATAATTTGTAGAGCCATGACAATCTTACCAATTCTAAACGATCACTTTACTGCCACTACTACTGGTTGCTCTGGTTCGTAAGCCATTCCTGTGTGCAATGAAATGTCGGTGTATCACATATTCGGCCATCTTTCAACAATAGATATATTATGCATTGGTCTACACTTAAAAACAGAAAGAAGATTGACTAAAAAAAAGAGAGAAATATCACACCATATTCTGGCTACTAAATGTTGCGGAAAACTCACGAGCCTTAAACTCATGAATTCGAATTAGACACCTACGTTTGCACGTGGAGTATCACTGTGATGATTATTAAAATTTTACTCTAAACTGTTGAAATGTTGGTAATAGGTTATTAATTGGTTCTACATGTGATAACTGATAGCTTTTGGTTCCGATTCTCATTTCTTTGAAATTATGCGGTTTCTTTGTCATTACACTTCTACATTATTTTTTATTTGCCCTTTATATCGCATGTTTAGACAATTCTCCCATTCAGGAGTTTTCAGTTTACATTGTGTAATTTGTGCAAGTTGATAGAAACATGGGATAATTACTTAAATCGCTACATCTTAGGCCTCCTTTTACGTTCATAAGAATTATGATAGAAGTACATGCACAATATTTTTAGATTCTTTTCATACCTTTTTATCAAGTAAATTCTACTTTGGAACATTGAGGAAGTCATGCATAAAAGATTCTAATTGGTTAGGCACGCAGATGGTGGGTACTCAATCTTGCTCTCTCTAAGTTTTGTAAAATCATTTTCAATGAAATCCAACCCATCTTCCACTGTATGATTACTCGGAGATCATTATAACGCGTATTTGCTTTTCTTAACCGTGGCCACTCAAACAGACAAAACCATACTTTTTTGTGGCTTTAAATCCTTTCGTTGAATTAATGTCAATGCATTCAACATTTTATTTTTTGGAGAGTGTGTATAAATGGTATGGGAACTAAAAAGCATTTGCTATTTTAAAATGTTTGTTGCTGATCTCTTTTTTGTCTAGAGCAATACCAGGTGACGCTGGTCCAAATCAAGACGGGAAAGGCGACGATGGTGGTGGAAGATATGCATGCATGTGACACACAAAACCACAAAAAAAGTAATTATTTAGTACCCCGAAGATGGGAAAAACAAGCATGTTTTGGGTCCACATCACCATTTTTGTCAATCTATCTTTTAAGTATATATAAACAACCACACTAATCTAAAAGGCACAAATTTGGTCATGTTGTGTAACTGGCCAGTTACGCTAAATAACAAATTTATTTCATGGTTTTTTTGTGAAGGTAGCGGTCAGCGTGTACGCTTGTGAACATGAACGCCAAATTCCTAAAAAATGTAATTAGGAAAATCTGAACCTCCATTCTGTTTAATTTGGAAGTTGGTGGATGAAATATTATCAAATTTACTTTTTTTTTTTACTTGGATTTTTTTTGAAAATCCTTCATATTTATCATAATATTTGTAAAAAAAATCTATCTTAGTAGCCTATTTTTCATCGTCACCATTAATGTCTTTCTATGCAACTATATTCCTTGCCAAACTGTTGTACATTTTTTTTTTTTTTTTACGAGTTCATATATTTTATCTATGAAAAATGTATTTGATTTTTGAAATTAGTTTGACGAAAATGGTTTTTAAAGCCCCTATTTGTTATGAATTTTAAAATTTAAAAAATCAGAAAATGGATTAACTTTGAACCTCTATACGGAGGGCTTTTTTTTTGGTTGTGATGTTATTGGAGTCTTTTCAAGGCTCGTTAATTTTATTTTTGGGTTGAAAATTGGAATCTCATTAATAAAGAACCTAAACAACCCATAACAACACATAACAACACATAACAACGATGACTGTTTTTTGACGGATGTAGTGTTGACATAAATAAATGCAAAAAAAAAAAGGGTGGAGCTGGGAAAACGAGAGGTGGTATTACAAGTTAGAACTAATGATCAAAAAACATATTACCTTTTGGTGGTGGTGGTGGTGAACTTGGAGGAGTCCATGGAAAAGGTTGTGGGTTTGGAGGAGGTGAGGGGGTTCGGGAATTTGGTGGGATAGAAGCTGAGGTGGGAGGTGGAAGGAGGGAAGGTGGTAGGGGAGGTTGCAAAGCAGGATAGAGAGGAGGGGAACGGAGAGGTGATGAAGAAAGGGGATATGGAAGGGAAGTAGGGGAGCAGGGAGGTGGTGGAAATGGTAGAGGGGGAAGACTGGAGGATTGAGGTGGTGAAGGTGGAGGAGAGGAGGGAGGAGGGGGACGAGAAGGTGGGGTTCGTGGAGGTGGAGACGGAGAAATGGGAGAGGGGGAGGGACGAGGAGGTGGGGTTCGTGGAGGAGAGGGAGGAGAGAGAGGAGGACGAGGACGAGGTGGGGGAGGTAGGGGTGGTGGAGGGAGAGAGGGGGGGGGGGGCGGGGGGGGGGGGGGCGCGGAGGCGGTGGTTGTGTCAACACTACAAAACATTGCAAGAACAAGCCGTATTTCATCAAACTATTTCTTGTCACAAAACTAGCAATGTTTTTTGTTTAAGTCAACTTCATTGAAGGTCTCAATATAGATTAAGGCGGCACAAACAATTGCTTTGCACTTCATTTTCTTCATCGCATATTTTCAAAGGATGGTGGACGATGTAGGATGTTTGGGTCTCGAAGGATGTACAAAAAGTAAAAGAAAAGTTTTAAAAGGTGGGGATAAAAAGTCAAAATGGGGGGGAAACAAGAAGTTGCTAATAGCAGAGTTGAAGAAGGTTATGAGAAAATTGGATAGGACGCCAACTTGGGGGATAGGAGTACAAGAGGAGACGAATTAAATTAAGGTAAAAATGTGTGGGCATCATCTTATATATATTCTCTAGATGTAGATTTTGTTAAGCGTTACATCTCTAGGACCCGTCCTTGTTTTGCAGAACTTCATTTTTATCCATTCTTGTTTTAACATTCCATCATGCCTAGTGTTCCTGTTTAATTCGGGATCTCATTTGGAAACTCTTGTCATCTTAGGCACCTTTCAAAGACCAACCAATGGTAATGTTAAAATACAGAGGTCATTTTCTCTCATGAGAACAATTGTGTAATTCTGTGACCTCCATTGGTACACAGAATGTCCAGCTTATGTGAAGCCTCTAGGATAGTATATGCACTTTTGACTTTGACATTGAATAAGTCCCACGCTGGGACGCAAAATCTCTGACCAACTACACCTCTGTGTAGCCTGGACTCCCTTGAGTCCGCAGCAAAAAGAATCCCTGTATTTGCTCACCTGAGCATCAAGCAGCAAAAAGAATCCCTGTATTTGCTCACTTGAGCATCAAGTTATGGCTGACCAAAGTTGGTCTATAAATACAGGTGCTCTCTGGGAGAGAGGCTAAAAACTGAAAAAATATTCTAAGTCCTAAGCTACCTCTCTAAACCTATCTCTAAGGTACAGGACCAATCATATTACTGTAAAGTACAAGAAGTTACAGGTACCGTTTTACTTCTTGTACGGCCATAGTACGGCATGGCCGGTCCGCTGACGCGTGTCAGTTCCGGAGCCGTAGTTGCTCCTCCCGTATTGTCCGCTGTCCAACCATATATTGCCACGTGTCATCCGCCGACATCTGCTCTGCAAACCGCCAAATGCCTATTCCGGTATTCCGGCTCCACTGTGAGTCGTTCGATCTAGACATTATAATTTCGTCCGTCGAAATTAAATGTTAATTCGTAATTTTACGTGTAGTCCCGATTTCGTGCGACGCGGTATGTTTCCATGCATAACAGAATAGCTGGAGTATTGTACATAATTTTTTCTTTAGCCAAAGAAGATTGTTTTCCAGGTTTTGTAGACCTTGTGAAACATAATGGCTGAGAAAAAAAATAAAAAAGTGTCGAACTTGAGTGTACGAACAAAAATAAATCTACTTTTACACCTATAGACACTCTATATCCGTCAAAAATAGTCAATCAAACAAACTGTATTTTAGCTCTTTTATCCTGCAATCTCTGCAAACATAAAACTAAATCTTTAATTTGTGAAATCAGCGGACAAGATTTCTTTTAATGCCAGATTTTTAACTTCCTGAAATCCGCAAAGGTGAAAACTCAACCTGGAGACCCTTTACTGTATGTATCAAAAAACAGTCACGGTACGTGACTGTTAGGCTGTTTAGGGACTTCATTATGAAAATTTGGGATTTAATGTGTATATACATAAACATTATGAATACATTAATTAAAAACGAGCAGAGTAAACTCATAGAATGAACCAAGAAAATAAGAAAACTCAAATTCGCCAACGTTTGGCCCTCCAAATTGCATGGGGAAAATGGCCTAAATTAGCCACCTTCAATTAGTTGTTTTTTCTAAATAACCATATGGTATGCAGATTGTTGAGATAAAGTTCGAACTGAAAAAAAAGGATAGGAATATATATTGTTTGGAAAAGAGAAGACTTGGAAAAAACAAAGAAAACATTTTCTAATCTCATTAGACCACAAGAGCATGAAATAAATTCCAATGATTCCAATGTTTTTTTTTTTTTTTTTATTTAGCTAGAATTTGCAATACTATACCAAATTTCGGACCAAAAAGATTTGTTTTGCTTAAAAAAACAACCGTTGTGTAGCTGTCAGCGTTACCAACACAATGCAGCCCGGTTTTGAATGTTTTGGAATTCTTTTAACCCCTATACGAACACAACAAGAAGTTATCATCATGTACAATGAGGACACAACCGAAAGTTCAGTTCAGTACGTTTGTCTGTATATCGTTTTTGTTTTCGTTTTTTTTTTTTGTGCAACGTAGATGATGTTACGTGTGTGGGACGTGGAACCGAGTAAATGTGTTGCGAGGGGAAATTTGCTCTGAGGTATTTGGGGGATGTAGTACTAAAGTAGGCATGTATCGTGTATTCGATCCTAAACAATCGTTGTGTAGCTGTCAACGTTACCAACACAATGCAGCCAGGTTTTGAATGTTTTGGAATTCTTTTAACCCCTATACCAAGAATGTTTAGGAACCAAGAAATTAACCTTTATTTCCACGAAAAACACGAGCAAAAGGAATTCTTAGATTTGGAGGGATCGGATTTGAAGGATGGCCAATTACGGCGTACTAAGGAAAATTCTATCCGAATCGGTTCTATGGTCAACAAAGTTCCGGAAGTTGATCGTGAGGTTCGAAGTGACGGCATCCTGAGTTCTCGGTTTTCACAAAAAACTCGGCGTAGTCGGAAATTAAAGTCGAGCTTACTGCAGTTGGGGAAGAAGTCGAAATGTGACAGTAGTAAAGAAGCACTGTGAATTTAAGGGGAAGAAACCTGCCAAGTTGTCATATGATCGAATAGGTGGGGAAATCCCGAAATCTGGTATTGAATCTTGAACAAAGAGAATGATTTCGTGTTATAGCAATTGTGTGTGAAAAGTAGCTCGTATTCCAGCGGAGACAGCCGGACGGGAAAAAGTGAAAATCGGCATAAGAAGGAGTATAAGTCCGTGGAAGCTAATTGAACATTCGAGGACGTCAAATAACTTGCCCGAAAAGAAGACGATTGATACAAGTTGGTCTTTCAAACGAATACAGGCTCTCCAGGAAAAGTTATCAAATACAAGGCATGGCTTCTATTCAGCAGATTTAGAACAAAAAAGGAATGGATTAGACGAAAACCTACGTAACTGTGGTAAAATTTGATTCCTTACTAGTGGAAGAGGAAGACGAGTACATGAAAAAATAAAAAAGGGTGACGGGAAACCAAGAATTGTATGGTGACTTAAAAATTTGTCATACAGATTGAAGTAGGCACCAGGAGGGAAAGAGAGAGAGAGTGAGAGAGAGAGGAAAAGAGGGAGAGGGAAGAGAGAATGATAAAAACATCTCTATTTACGTGGAAGAATTTCTAATGGTTTCAGAGAGCATTCACCTGAAAAAGTCTCTAAACTGGCACTCTAAGGTGACAGCTACGGGCACGGTGAAGTACATTTTGGGGATTTACGTGATCTGTGACGTGATCCGTTTTTTGTTAGGGAACATAAAAATTAGTCAAAAACATTATTGTAAGGAGTTACTTGAACGGTTTTTTATGTTGGACGTAAAACCAGTATCGACACCCTTGACTCCAAAGTATAGTACAATAAGTTTGAAGACGTGGAGATCGTGGACGTTTCGTACAGGGAGACCTCGTGTGCCTTAGCGTTAGAAAGAGGCCAAACACTTTTCTAGCTGTTTCGATTGTTTGTAGACATTGTCATGTACTAAAGGTAGTCCATTACAAGGTCGTTGAATGGATTTTAAGTACCTGGATGGTACTATGGATATGGTTCTCGTATTTGAACCAAATGGAACGTTAGGGAGTTATGGATACTGTGACAACGGCGTTCACTTTTCAAGAAAGTTGACGTCCGGTTACGCATTTATTTTTAGTGGAGCGGCACCCGTTTGCGAAGTTATTGGCTACGGCCGCCGGTGCCTTTAAGTTCAACGGAGGTTGAATACATGGAGGCGTGCCATGCGGCAAACATGTCACTTTAATTTAAGAAGATGTTGGGGAAGTTAGGATTTGTGATTTGATTGCATGAATATTTTTTTGAAAAGCATGAGTCTAAAGGCGCTAATTAGGAATCTGGTGTTTTATAATCCTACGAAACACATTCGGATTCAAAGTCATTTTCTAAGGGGTTTGATGACTACTAAGGAGTTGCAATTTAACTATGTGCAAACAACTAAAGAAGTTGCAGATATATTGACAAAGATTGCGATGTATGATGTGTTTGTGAGGGGGTGACCTAAATTAAAGGTTAATGTGAAAGTTGGAGGTTTTCACAACTTGAGAGGGAATTTTGGACTGTTGTGTGAATCTGCGGATTAGCTGAATATGCATCATGTATCGTGCATCATAGATGATGTTCTATACCTGGCACGTGGTACGGGTTTTTCATCCAGATGAAACCTTTTGCGTTATTTACAATATAATAATTTTCGACCATTTAATATTTCTTTTACGCAAAATTACTGTCAATGATTTGAATGCATATTTGTAAAAACAAGCAAAATAATTAAAGATAAAAACAAACGGTTTGTTATAATTTGTATAAAAAACACATGTTTTTAGCGTGCATTTTGTCAAAGGAAGACATACAATTGCAAACGAACTTGTTTGCTTGATTGTTGTATCCGTCGTAGCATGCACATGTGGGTGATATTCCGTCCGTGCCATTGGAGCAAATACCGCCTCCCCCACAAGGCCCTCCTACTTGGGTTGCATTGCAAAACGTTTCACATTCGCTTCTACTCCGTTGCTGTTCCAGTTTACAATCATATGGAAGGCTTAAGCCAAATAAGCAGTTAGCACCTAACTCAGTACAAGTTGGATGTTGGTTGCCTTTGACGATTGGCCCCGTGAAATAGTTGTTTGAAATAACACTGTAATTTGGGCCACATTTGAAAAATAAAAACAGCTTTGTAAGCTATAAAAATTGGTGACAACACGACTTAAAAATATAAATGTTTATGAAAAAACAAACCTTGAATTATAGCAAAGAAATCATAAAGAAGACGAGTCACTAAAACTTCATATTACAAACAAAAATCAAAATCTACACAAAGCTTTAAACAAATGTGTTTAATAAACAAGACTTTGACCTTTAAGGGTTTTTGGAATTCTTTGCATATCTTCCAAGGAGACTAATGAACGGATTGTATCATTTTACAAGATATGTATGGCGATGTTTTAACATTCTGTGAACCTTCTAGATTTTTTTTTTTTCTAAAATTTTCAACTCTTGCAATTGACTTCGACAAATGTTGTCCTATCGCCTCCTTGCCCCTCTCCCCTCCCTCTCCCTATCCCACCCCTTTTTACCTCTCTCTCACCCCTCTCTCTCTACCCTAACCCCACTCTACCTCTCTCTCCTCCTTGCTATCTCTACCCCAACCCCTTCTACCTCTATCTCCACATTCCTCTCCTCCTCCCTCTATAACCATCTCTCTCTCTCGTCCACCACTGTTACATATCCAGCTCCATTACAACATAGCCATAATGTCATGTGCCTTACAAGTTTTGGAGGGATGTTAGTAGACCGATGGAAAACGGAAAACTTCCACTCATTTGGTTTCCACTTAGATATCTATGGCACAATAAATTTGCACCCCACCAAAAACCACCCACGCAACGGGTCTCTTAGTTACTAAGTCTCCATATGTGTGTTCTACCCAACATTCTACATCATTGCTGTGTAAATACAGCTTGTATCTCCCTGTTATCCTCCTTGTAACCCTCTCCAAACCCTCTCTATGACTTGTTTACTATTTTCATGCATCCAACCCTATTGCAACATAGCCATAGTGTCCCGTGCCTTACAAGATCTGGAGAGATGTTAGTACTCTGATGGACAATGAAATGCTTCCACTCATTTGGTTACCATTTCAATACCTATGACACAATACATTGGCACCACACCAACAACCACACGCGCTAAGGGTTTCTTAGTTTCTAAGTTTCCATGTGTGTAATCTACCCAACATTGTATAACATTGTCCTCTATCTCCGCAGGCTTCGCTCCTCATGCCAATACTTTGCAGCCTTTGGCACCAAGATTTCCCCTCTCTCTCCCACCTTCGGGCCCGCTGGAGGTGCAGAGCACACAGCTTAATCTTATCGTAGGTGTCAATATTTTTAAACTATGTTACGTATCTGTGCCCCTCCGTTACTGAGTATGAGCACAACAGCCAAAGCATACGAGGAATATACCTCGTCTCTCCTCCCTCTCGTACCCTCTCCTTCTACTCCCTTTCTATTTCCCTTTATATTCACCTACCTTTCCCACTCCGTCTCGTTGATCCTGTCCCTGGCCCTAGCCTTAGGTCTCTCCCCCTCACCCCTATCTCTCTTTCCTCGGGCCACTCTCACACTCCCCACCCTCGGTCCCTCCTCCCGTCCTATTGCCCTTTGGCCCCTCTCCCCTCCCTCTCTTTACCCTTAACCCTCACCCTCTCTTATCCTTCGATCTCCCTCTCCTTCTCTCCCCCTCTCCCTTTTCTATCTATCATTGTCCCGCATCCAACTTGGTCTCAATATAGCCATAGTGTCATGTGTTTTACAAGGTTCGGAGGGATGTCATTTGACCGATGGACAATGGAATGCTTCCACCCAACTGGTTGCCATCTAGATACCTATAACACCAAATATTCATAACCCGCCAACACCCAACCCCGCAAAAGTTCTCCTAGTTAGATTGTGGTACAAGAAAACCTAAATTAGGTTTTCTTAAACATAAGCCGAAAAAAACAAAGAAAAAAAACTTTATAACTGCAATATACGACTTAATAAAAACAACCTGAACTATCGACATTGAAATATCAAAAGTAAAAGAAATTTTATTCCCTTTTATACCATTTACAACAGATTTTTTTTCGACCCACCCACACACGCCCCCTTTACCTTTCGTGGCCTCCAATTTAATGAAAAAAACAAAAGATCGAAGCCAAAAACAAGTGTAATCATTAGTGTAATAATGACTAATAATCGTGGTTAGTATCGATATTACTAATTATTATTCCTTTATATTTTTGTTAAATCTTAAAATAATACCACTTCCCTCTAAGAGCACACAACCACTCTCCCTCTGAAATTTCACCCTTCTTCATAAAATCCTTCTCCCCTCCCCCTCCTTTTTCATTCCCTCTTTTTTTCTCATTATCACTTTTCCTCTTCGCCTTAACGACCCCAAGCTGCTTATAATCACCTGTGAAACCTCCCAAAATCCCTTAAAAATGCCCTATGAAAATCACTATCAAAAACTCCTCCACACCTTTCCCCCTCCCTTTCTCCACCCTCTAGGAGCATGCCATTGCCCTTTATCTCGTCAAGTCGGAATTATTCTTATTATTGTTATTTTACCTATTATTGTAACTATTCTACTATGTATTTTGAATTTTATGTTTGTTTTGTTCGTTATATTGTTATATCTTAATTATTCTTTCCATTTTTAGTCTATTAAAAAAATTAAATGTTAATGTTCATTAATAATATTATTAGCATAATTTATTAACTATCAATATGTAATATATATTTTTCTTTTTAATATTAGTTGCTACTGTTATTAATTAATTTTCTTACTGATTATTATTATTACTAACTAATAACCAATAAAATTAAAATATAATTAATATCTTTAACTACTAAAATTGATTTTTTTTTTATAATTATTGATGTTTGTCGTTACTAGCACGATTCTAATATATCTCACTATTTATAAATTAATGTTTTTATTTGTATTATTAAATATGATAAATGTTAGTTAATATGACTATTATTAATCATTTTAATTATTTATGTTGTTATTATAATTATTAACATGTCACAAATAACAGGTAATATATTATTATACAACATTCTAGCTACTATATACAATTGATTATTTATTGTATATCAAGTATAATCATTGAATATTATTAAGTATTCTACTTTTCTTCTTATCAGGTCTTCATCATTATACGCCACTGCTCATATAAGACCATTTTTTCGTCTTGTAAATGTGATTTATGATTAATATAAGTAATAAATATTGGGATTATCATAAGTAGCTTTTTTTTATTAATACTTTATAGCTATTAGTATTTATTGTTATTATTAATAATACTATTACTTATTGCAAAACCTGCTTATTTCTATTATTATCAATAATCATAAAGTATTTTGATGTTTATTGGTGTTAATTACAATTGCTAATGTTATTTCTATATTTTTCATAATATACATATATTTATATATGTATATTTTTACTTTATTTTATTTAGTATTATTTTTTATATTTTTATATAATTAGTGAATATTATTCATGGTTACTGTTGTTGAAATATTCGCATTCAAAATTATTATAATTATGATATATTATAAATATTTTAATTTTAATATTTGAAATTACTTTAATTATTATTACTTTAATATTACTGAGTTATTATTAATAATTCTTAATTTTTTATTAATTGCTTTTTGTTTTATAAATTAAGTATAATGGTTTTAAATCGTCATTAATATTAATAACTAAAAATATTATTATCATTAAAATGTCAAAATACTAATTATTAATCAACAACATTGTAATTGATTTACAATATTATTTAATTGTATAATATTAAATAGAAGAATGAAATTTTCTGACAAATATCGTTATGAATAACATAAACATCATCTTAATCATTAACGACAAAATTATTACTTTTATTTATTATTGTTAACATTTTATGGAGTAGTAGTTATTCTTATTACAACTATTAATATTTTTATCATTACTAGTTTTTATAATTATTACAAGAAAAATTGATGTTTTCAAATTTTATTATCACTTGTAATTTTAATTATTTGTAAATGTGACTATTAAATTTATAATTATAAGTGATTATACAAATAAGTTTAAAAATGTTATTTAACATTATTCATTAAAATGCTTATCAATTGCTATTATTATTTTTATTCTATTATTGTATTTACAATTACTGTCGTTGTTAATATTATTAATGACGATATTATTGTTATTATTGTTACACATTGTTTATTATTGTTGTTGTTATAAAATTTCTTATTTTTAGAGTGTTATTATTATTATTTTTATTATTCTTAATATTAAAAGATTTATGAACATTCATATCTATTATTTCTTATGTTTTCGGTTATTATTCAAATCATTTATTTTTTCTCTTTCACTCCTTCCCTTGTTCTCTCTCTCTCTCCCTCCCTCCCCCTCTATCTCTCTCTCCTTCCCTCACCTCCCAATCTCTCTCGCTTTCCCTTGCCCTATTTTTCCCAATCCCTCTCGCGCTCTACCCTCCTCCCCCTTCTTTTCCTCCACTCTCTGCCTCTCCCTCTCCTTTTCCCTCTCCCTCTTCCTCTTCGTCTCTATCTCCACCTCTTTCCCCCTCTCCCTGCCCCATCCCTTTTTTGTTTGTTCCTGTACTTAATTGTCATTATTACCTATTAATTATTATTATTCTTAATATCAACGGTTAATATTAGTCTTATTACGAAATAATAGTATCTATTTTTCTAATTACCAACAATATTAGTTGTTTGTTGAAATTACTATTATTGTTATTGTTATTCTTCCTCTCTTAAATATCCTCAATTATTATTATTGTGGTAATGAAAGATATTTCAATAATTACTATTATAATTAGTATGTTTTTAATTTTAAAAAAATTATTATTATGTATTTTTTGTTATAATTAGTGCTGCCTATATATTAGTAGTAACTATTAATGGTAGTAAAAAATTTGTAGTATTATTATTATCATTGTTATTATTAATTACTAACTGTTATGAATATTGTAGTTTATTAATCATTATTACTTGTCATTATTATTATCAACTATTCTATGGTTTTGTACAATTTATTGTAATCATTATTCATTATTAATTATAAAAAAGATGGTTATGCCTTTTCCCAGAGAGCACTGTTACCCTATAGAATCCCCCTAAATTCTACCTTCGCCTGAAAATTTATAAAAATCCTAAAAAAACACCATCAAAAATCCTTCACCACTTTCCCCCTCCATCCCTCTACAACCTAGGAGCGTGCCATACTCCGTCTCAACGGGCCGTATCTGGGCTTCAGCACGATACCTCTCCCTTTAAAAACGCCCCACTAACCCTCTTTTAAGAAAACGAATAATTATGATAACTATTATTATCATCAATATTACTTGATATTTTTAATGTATAATAATTGTTATTTTTAAAACTTATTATCACTATTATCTATATAATTATTATTTTTAGTACGGATTATTATGTTTATTATTCCCCCCTTTTGCTTCACAAACAATGTTTTTTTAAAATGATTAAAAGCATTCCCAAGCCATACTAAATATGAGCATACTTTTGACGCGCTAGGTACCAAAAGTCTCTGTGTCTTAGAGGGTTTGGAGAGATGTCACTTACAAGGTTTGGAGGGATGTCAAGTTGCCGATGGATGGTGGAAGGCTTCCACTAAAACGATTACTACCCATATCTCTATGAAATAGAACATTCACGCCCCATCAACTCCCACTTCCCCAAACTGGTAAGTATACAGTGCAAGTTATAAAAAAAAAATGAATTCAAATTGTTTGTAAACACATATAGTGGGATTTTATCCACAATCGCACTTCAAAAAAAATGAAAAAGATTAAACATATTTTTTTTTCGTTGTAAGCAATAGGATAGAGCCATGCACACACAATATCCACACAAAACCGCATTTCCTAGCATACCTTTTTTGCCACACCACTGTCAGCGCCCCCTTCCCAACCGAAACAAAAGCAATTCAAAAAATAAACAAATTGGATAAAAAAATATGGAAAAATAGGAAAACGAAAAAGCATAAGTGCAGCATCCATTGCTTTCACACCGAATGGATTTTGTCACAGATTCCAACCCCCCACCTTTCCTCTGCGACAACGACATGATAATTTGTAAAATCAATGAAAATAAAACCCCACAAGAAAAATCGTTTGAAACACAACATGTATTCATGGACGTGATGTTTTTACAACGTACCGATTTCCATCACAGTTGCTATTATCATTGACAATAATAGTTACAAATATCATCAATTAGTAATATGATTCCTTACTATTTATTATAGATATTATACCTTGTTGCTACCAAATTATAATGACTAACCCTCTTCCCCCAAAGAGCACCCTAAAGCTCCACTTAAAAACTCTCTCAACTTAAAAATTCACAAAAACCCTTAAAATAGAACATAGAAACCTTCCCTCTACCCCGAGGAGCACAACCTAACCCTCTGTCTCAACATGGCTATCTAGCCGCCATCGCAAAAACCTCTCTCTCGAGAAACCCCTCCCTCTCCGCATTAAATATTATGAATAATCATGATAATTTTTATTATAGTCATTGTCGATCAAACTTTGAAATAAAATAAATGTAATTCTTAGTAAATATTGTTGATGTTACTTTTATATATTATTTATTTGATTCTAAATATTCTTAGTAATTATTTCACACTGTTGCTTCACATAGAACATAGCCATACTGTCGAATGTCTTACAAGTATTGGAGGGATCTCAGTTGACCGATAGACGACGGAATGCTTCCACTCAACTGGTTGGTAAATAGACTTCTATGAAACCGAACATTCACACCCCACCGACACCCACTCCTCAAAACTGTCTCCTATTAAAATAAATACAGTAAAAGATATCCATTCAGAAAAATAAAGTTTAAATTCCTTGTAAAGACATATAGTGTGCTTTTATCCACCATCATACTTAAAAAAAAAAAAATGAACATTACAACTAAAACGATTTTGTTGTTATTCATAGACCGGAATTTGCACACAATATCCACAATCCACATTCCTAAAACACCTCCCTTGCCACACCCTTGTGAAAGACCACAACCCCCCCTTCAACCACACACCCCCCCCCCCCCTCCTTCCCTCCCCCTCCCTCCCTCCAACCCCCTCCCTCACTCCCTCCCTCCCTCTCCCTCTCTCCCTCTCTTATAACAATTTTTTTGTTAATCATAGGCCGGAATTCACAAACGGAATCCACAAAACCACATTCCTCAAACACCTCCCTTGCAGCAACCTTGTGAGAGACCCCCACCCTCCACTCACCCACACACCCACCCACCCACCCCCTCCTTCCCTCCCTCCCACTCCCTCTATCCCTCCCACCCTATCCCTCTCTCCCTCTCTCCCTCTCTCCCTATCACCCCTCTCTCCCCCCTCCCACTCTCCCACTCTCCCTCCCTCCCTCCCTCTCTCTCACTCTCCTCTCTCACCTCTCTCTCCTCTCCCTCCTCTCTCTCCTCTCCCTCCTCTCCCTCCTCTCCCTCCTCTCCCTCTCCCTCCCTCTCCCTCCCTCTCCCTCCCTCTCCCTCCCAATCCCTACCTCTCCCTCCCTCTCCCTGTCCCTCCCACTCCCTCCCTCCCTCCCTCCCTCCCGGAACCTCCCCCTCCCTCCCCCTCTCTCTCCCTCTCCCTCCACCTCTCTCCCCCTCTCCCTCGCTCTACCACTCTGATTTTTCCCTCTCTCCCTCTCTCCCTCTCTCTCTCCCTCTCTCTCTTCCTCTCTCACCCCTCTCTCTCTCCCTCTCTCTCTCCCTCTCTCTCTCCTTCTATCTCTCCGTCTCTCTCCCACTCGCCCTCTCTCCCTCTCTCCCTCTCTCTCCCTCTCTCTCCCTCTCCCTCCCTCTCCCTCCATCTCCCTCCCTCTCCCTCTCCCCCTCCCCCTTACTCTCCCTCTCCCTCTCCCTCTCCCTCTCTCTCCCTCTCCCTCTCTCCCTAGTACTTGTTGTCATTATTATTACCTATGTTATTTCTTTTAACTATTAACAATTTTTTAACTTCACATAAAACATAATCATGACTTACAATTGTATGACAGATAACAGTCGTCCGATGGACGATGGAATGCTTCCACTTAACTGGTTGTAAGATAGAGCTCTGTGACACCCCACAATCACACCGCACCAACACCCATCCCCTCATAGGGTCTAAAATACAAGAATATTTAACTTTACCTTGGAAAGATAAACTTCCATTAAAAAATTAGAGTGCTCTTTTTACCTTTCTAAATAGTAATGGTTTTATTGCTTCTTTTTATTATGATTGTTATGAATATTATTATCATTATTATTATTATAATTATTATAACTATTATTATTATTTTTAGTATTATTGTTATTATTACTTATATTGTTATTATTAAAATTATTTTTGTAAATATTGTTATTTTTATTTGTAATAATTTAGAATTATTGCTCTCCCCCCGCTCTTTTCCCCTCTCTCAACTCCCACTCCCTCTCCCTCCCCCTCTCTCTCCCTCTCCCTCTCCCTCCCCCTCTCCCTCTACCTCAACTTCACCCTCTCCCTCTCCCTAAACCTCCCTCTCCCTCTCCCTCCCTCTCCCTCTCCGTCTCCCACCCTCTCCCTCACCCTCTTCCTCTCCCTCTCCCTCTCCCTCTCACTCTCCCTCCCCCTCCGCCTCCTCCCCCTCCCTCTCCATTTCCCTCCCTCTCCCTCTCCCAAACACTCCCTCACCCTCTCCCTTTCCCTCTCCCACTTCTCTCTCTCCCTCTCCCTCTCCCTCTCCCTCTCCCACGCCCTCTCCCTATCCACCTCGCTTTCCCTCCCTCTCCCTCTATTTCTCTCTCCCAAACTCTCCCTCTTCCTCTCCCTCTCCCTCTCCCTCTCCCTCTCTCTCTCCCTCTCCCTCTCACTCTCCCTCTCTCTCTCCCTCTCCCTCTACCTCTCCCTCTCTCTACCTCTCCCTCTCACTATCCCTCTCTCCCACCCCCATCATCTACCTCTCTCCCTCTCCCTCTCCCTCTCGCACCCCCTCCCTCTCCCTCTCCACCTCCCACCTCTCTTGCTCACCATCTCCCTCTCTCTCACTCTCCCTCTCCCTCTCTTTCTCCCTTCCTCACCCTCTTCCTCTCCCTCCCCCACCCTCTGCCTCTCCCCCCCTCTCTCCCTCTCCCTCTCCCTTTCCCTCTCTCTCACCCTCTCCCTTTACCTCTCCCTTTTCTCCCTCTCCCTCTCCCTCTCCCTATCCCTCTCCCTCTCTCCCTCTCTCCCTCTCCCTCTCTCTCCTTCTCCCTCTCCCTCTACTTCTCCCTCCCTCTCCCTCTCCCTCTCCCTCTCCCCCTCTCCCTCTCCCTCCGTTCTCCTCACCCACTCACTCTCCCTCTTCCTCCCTCTCCCACTTCCTCTCCCTCTCCTTCACCCTCTCCCTCTTCCTCTCCCTTCCTCTCCTTCGCCCTGTCCCTCTCCCTCTTTCTCTCCCTCTTTCTCTCCCTCTCCCTCCGTCTCCATCTCACTCTCCTTCTCCCTCCCTCTCCCTCTCCGTCTCCATCCATCTACCTCTCCCTCTCCCCCTCCCTCTCCCACTCCCTCCCTCTCCCTCTCCCCCTCCATCTCCCTATCCCACCTCTCTTTCCCTCCCTCTCCCTCTATTTCTCTCTCCCACTCTCCCTCTCCCGCTCCCTCTCCCTCTCCTTCTCCCTCTCTCTCTTCTCTTCCCTCTCCCTCTCTCCCTCCCCCTCCCTCTCCCACTCTCTCCCTCTCCCTCTCGCACCCCCTCCCTCTCCCTCTCTCTCCCACCTTCTCTCTCGCTCACCATCTCCCTCTCCCTCTCTCTCTCCCTCTCTCTCTCCTTCTCTCTCTCCCTCTCCTCTCTCTCCCTCTCTCTCTCCTTCTCTCTCTCCCTCTCCCTGTCCCTCTCTTCCTCCCTCTCCCTCTCCCTCTCTCCCTCTCCCTCTCCCTCCGTCTCCCTCTCACTCTCCCTCTTCCTCCCTCTCCCTCTTCCTCTCCCTCACTCTCCTTCGCCCTGTCCCTCTCCATCTCCCTCTTACTCTCCTTCTCCCCCCCTCTCCATCTCTTTCTCCCTTCCTCTCCTCCTTCCCACACCCTCACCCACTCCCTATTCTCTCCCTCTCTCTCTCCCTCTTTGTCTCTCTCTCTCACTCTCCCGCCCCCTCCCCCCCATCCCCATCCCTCCCCTTCCCTCCCCCCCTTCCCCCTCCCTTCCCCCCCTCTCCCTCCCTCCCCCCCTACCCCCCCTTCCCTCTCCCTCCCCCCCGCCTCCCCCTCCCTCCCCCCTTTTTCTCCCTCTCCCTCACTCTCTATCTCACTCTCCTTCTCCCTCCCTCTCCCTCTCCTTCTCCCCCTCCCTCTCCCTCTCCCCCTCCCCCTCTCCCTCTCCCTCACTATCTCCCTCTCTCTCTCTCTCACTCCCTCTCCCTCTCCCTCTCCCTCCCTCTCCCTATCGCTCTCCCACCACCTCCCTATCCCCCTCCCTCTCCCTTTATATCTCTCTCTCTCCCTCTCCCTCCCCCTCCCTCTCCCTCTCCTACCCCCTCCCACACCCTCGTTTCTCCTTATCCTTCCCTCTACCTCTTCTTCTCCCTCCTACACCCTCACCCTCTCCCTCTCCTTCTCCCCCTCCCTCTCCCTCTCCCCCTCCTCTCCCTCTCTCTCTCCCTCACTGTCTTCCTCTCTCTCTCTCACTCCCTCTCCCTCTCCCTCCCCCTCCCTCTCCCTATCCCTCTCTCACCACCTCCCTATCCCCCTCCCTCTCCCACTTTATCTCTCTCTCTCTCTCTCCCTCCCCCTCCCTCTCCCTCTCCTACCCCCTCCCTCTCCCTAACCCTCTCCCACCCCCTCTCTAACCCTCTCCCTCTCCAACCCTCTCCCTCTCTAACCCTCTCCCTCTCCCTCTCCCTCCCCCTCCCCCTTGTTGAAATTACTAGACTTAGAAAGCAATTTCTAGGTCTAAATAGAATGAAAAACATGGCTAAAGAAAAAGCAGTGGCAATTTGCCTCCACCTTCTCTCTCTCGACCTCATACTTGTTGCAGTCACTAAAAGAAGAGAGAGTGGTGGAGCCATGGCTGCCTTTTCTCCTTAATCAGGTTAGAGGAAGTGATATAAATCACCTCTAACAAAAAGGTTGAGTCCGGCAAGACTCAAACCTCCGACCGGCAGAGCGAGGCGTAGCCGTTAGCCTTTGCCACTGTGTCGTTGAAGTTCGTTAAAGTACATGGGGTGTGATTACTATTTGAATATGTAAAAGTTCACTAATTCGATTAACAGAAATAGAGACAAGGAATATAGAACCTAGTGAGATTACAGTGCGAACGTGAACCACCACGAATTTTTTTTTCCAGACATCTATTTTCAATGGCTGATGTCCAAAGCCGTTTGGCATCTGACAGCACGCATCATCGCTGAGATCTCGAATGGGCGCTTTGGCGGTTTTCGGGTGTCACATGACCTAGCGCCACGTGGCAAGATAATATTGGGAAGCAGGAATCCCGCGGAGTATGAGGGCGAGTCTAGAAGAGACAGGCGTCTACTCAATGGCCGTACGTATCGTACACAGACCGTACAGAAGCACACAGGCCACAGTACCTTTTTGTACTATACAGTCTTCTGATTGGTTCATTTTATTGTGAATAGGGTTGGTGATGGTCATCCCCATTGAGCTTGTAAATAGTGTATTTTTTTTGCTTGGGTTTTTGTAGTTCCTGGTCAAAAATTAGATGGAGTCAAAAGCGCCTAGAAGCTTCCCGAATTAAGCCAGTCTAATGGGTCTAATGTGGGTCTAATGGGGGCCCGGATCCACCCTCCCCTCCCCTCCCCTCCCCTCCCCTCCCCTTTTCTTCTTTCCCTTCCCCTTTCTTTTTCACTCCCCTTCCCCACCTTCCCTTCCCTTCCCTCCCTCCCCTCCCTCTCCCTCCTCCCTCTACCCCCTCTCTCTCCCTCTCTCTCCCTCTCTCTCTGTCTCCTCTCTTTCCTTTCTTTCTCTCTCCCTCCCTACTTCCCTCTCCCTCCGACTTCCCTCCCCTCCCTTCTTCCTCCACCCTTTCCTCAGTCCTTTAAAAACACCAAAAGGCATAAAATTGAGTATAAACAAGCGAGGCGGATCATTTGTCATGATTTCTCTTAGTTTTTTTTATAACTCGTTATTGATTATATCTAATTTGATTGATTATTATTGATGATCATTATATTTTGGTGTTTGTTGAAGTTCAGTTATTATTGCTTGTTATTGATTATTAATGATTTTGTTGTTTTTATTGAGTTTTTTTTATCATTATTCGTTATAATTGTTTATAATTACTTATTATTGATTTTTTTTTTTTTTATTCACTCTTTATGTTATGATTCGTTATTATTCATCAATATTTAATATCATTCGTCATTTTCCATTATTATTCATTATTGTTTATTGTTGTTCATTAGTATTCATTCCTATTTGTTATTGTTTGTTATTATTCGTTATTATTAATTACCATTCATTGTTAGTAATTGTTGTTAATGTTATTTCCTTAATTTTAAATTTTAATTTATACCAATCATTTTTTACAATTGTTGTCCCTTGCTTCAGATAGGACATAGCCATATTGTTGGGCGTCTTACAAGTTTATAAGGGATGTCAGTTGACCGATAGACGATGGAATGCTTCCTCTCAACTGGTTGTTAGATAGACTTCTGTGACACCGAACATTTACACCCCAAAAAACAACCCACCACCCAAATCTTTCTCTGAGTCACCCACCACCAATCAGTATCTCTTACTCTGTGTGCGGTGCAAGTTATACATAAACAGTAATTGAGTTCAGGTTTGTACTAAGTACATATAGTGATTTTTTATCCACCATTGCACTTCACAAAAAATGATACATATTTAAATATAACATAGTTTTGTTGTAATTAATTTGTTGGAACTTTGCACACAATATCCACACAGAACCGCATTTATTTGCATATCTCCCTTGCCACACCCTTGTTTATCCACCCCCCTCTTTTTGGCCCCTTTAAAAAAAAAACACCGAAAAACGTAATAAAATAGTGAAATATAAAAAAACAGGAAAGCAAGTTTTCAACGATACTTGTTTTCACACCAAATGGCTTTTATCACCATCCTTACCCCCCAGCGCTATAAAAAAAGTAGATTAACACATTGATTATTTTGATGTTTCGACCGATTCCCATCACGACCCCCTCTCCCTTCTCCATCCCAACGCTTTTTCCTCCGTTGTGACACATGATATTTCATAAAATTTCCTTTGAATAGAAATAAAAAACAAACAATTAAACTAAACTTCAAATTTGCAATCTACGACTTCATCAAAAAACACCTCCAATTTTGACAGTAAAATATTAAAAAATAAATCTTCTTTTGTTCGATATTCTACATTCTGCTACCCTAACTCCCAACCTGATGCCACCGCCTCCCTTTGATGAAGAAAAACTAAAGTTAAAAATTTATAAAATGGAATCGTTGATTTTTTCTTGTAATGTAATTATGTATTTAACTAACTGGATTTCCGTACTAGTTTTGTTAATGAGATGCATCCCCTATCCCAGTGTTCACTCACAAGTTTGTCAATCTTGTGAGGTTGCCGATCTCCGGCGCAATGGTCCCATTCAGTCCCAAGCCCGGTAAATATCTGAACCCCCCCTTAGAGGTCAATAAACGAAATCCTTACATCTTTCCCTCCCCTCCCCATCACTCCTCTCTAATCTAACTACATAAATATTCCTATCTCCTCCCAGTTTCTAGTTCAACGAGCTCCAAAGGCTTACTTCCTTGCAGCCCTTTGCTCTTCTATAACAGAAATATTTAGACCCCTTTTTGATTGGTTGTTGAATGAGTTACATCATTATCTTCCCACTCGATTTCTCTCTCCCGTCTGATTTTGCAAGGAAAAATTGAACTTGACGTCGCTTAGTTGTCAAACAAGATGTTTATTTCCCTCCCCCACTTCCCTTTTCTGCCTTTTCGACTCCTTCCATCCAACTTTAGACAATTTAAGTATTCATACCCTCAAGTAAATTGAGAAAGTTTCCTCATTCTCTTCCCCACCTCTCTACCCATGATAGGATACTTCACACTAGATCCATCAACACGTTAGGATATTCAATGTGAAAAATCGAGGCTTAAACAAAAAATTATAAAACTTAAGAAGAAGTGAAAAAAATCAGCTCGTGACACAAAAATATATATATTATTGGATAAACAAAAAAACAAATCCGTTGAATTTTCATCCTCCAAAATGAGGTTCAAATTTGACATCTTATATATAGAGACTACAAGGAAGAAAGTTACAATTACCATAATACCATAACAAAAATACACAGAACAAAACGACCGATATTGTGATACCACAACCAAGGTGTAAACCATAAAAAACAAAATTACAAAGAAAAATATTACAAATTTCATGATACTAAATCCAAGAGTAAATAACATACTCCAAAAACCTAGGAAACCGGTATACCAAATTACGAACCAAATGTGGTGCATTTTGGATTTTTTATAATTTACAATATTTAAAATATTTGGGTTTCCCGTTCACGAGTTTTTCATGGACAGGTGTACACACTGATCACAATTCCTTTGTCAAAAAAAAATATTTTGTTTGCAAAAGAATTTGTTGACTAGATTAACTCGCCAGGTACAGAACACGAGAAAATTTGTTACGTGTTGATCCATTTGGTTTGTTTGTAGGACATAGATGCGAATCAACACGAACGGTGATAGTGGACCCAGAAACACAGGTTTTTCACATTTTTAGGGGCTGTGCAGATGAACATAACTCAGCCACAAAAAAACAAAATAAAAAATTGGCACAAAAAAGTTCTCGTCACATTGTTGTTTGTATGAACTGTTAGACACAACAAAAAGTACGTTCTTGATTCTTTTTGCGTAACACGGCCAAACGTCCTAAAAATGTAGATATTTTAATTACGAACCAAATGTGGTGCATTTTGGATTTTTTATAATTTACAATATTTTAAATATTTGGGTTTCCCGTTCACGAGTTTTTCATGGACAGGTGTACACACTGATCACAATTCCTTTGTCAAAAAAAAATATTTTGTTTGCAAAAAAGTACGTTCTTGATTCCTTTTGCGTAACACGGCCAAACGTCCTAAAAATGTAGATATTCCTATTTATGAAAACCTTAAAAACCATGAAAATCCAAAACCTTAAAAACCCAAAACAGTTATAACCCTAACGACACTCAAAAAAACACTAAAATAAGTCGTGAAAACTCTAAAAACCTCAAAACTTTGATTACCTTACAAACTTTACAAACCTTAAAAACATTTAATTGAAAATCCTCAAAACCCTAAAAGTCAGAAAATCAAGAAACTATAAAAACGTAAAACCCATAAATCCTTCAAATGTTAGAAACTCCAAAAGAAAAAAAAAATAAAACCTATAACAACACAAATAGCCCAAGAATTTAAAAAAACCCTGAAAAATCTAATCCTAAAACCTCCTAACCATGAAAATTTTAAAATCCCTCATCTATACTGTAAAACAGTTAAAATCCTAAAGGTGGAAAGCTTAAAACCCTTAAATCACTGAAGAACATAAATACTTAAAATCTCTTTTTAAACCCTAAAATCAATAAAATCCTTAAAATACCAATTTCCCTAAGAGCATGAACCCTAAGAACCCTAATAAAACTAGGAAATTTAAAGGCTTTAAATATGTTAGTACACTAAAATCAATAGATCCCTAAAACGCTTATAATCCTGAACCATAAAAACCCTCCTAACAATTAATCCCTACAAATTTTAAAACCTCAAAACCCTAAAAAACAAAAGAAACCCCAAAAGAACTACAAACCCTATAAAAACCTCAATAACCTAAAAACGATAAAAACATAAGGACACTAAATCTCTCAGGACAATGAAAACTGTAAAACCTTACCGCCTTAAAAACTCTGAAAACCACAAAGTATAACCCTTCAAGATTTGAAAAACCTAGAAACCCTAAAAATCATAAAATCACGAGAAAACCAAAGAAAATTTTAAATCGCTAAGCACCTTTGAAACTCAGAACCAAAAAACTACAATGCCCACAAATTTTTTGAATGCTTAAAAAACCTTAAAAACTTAAAAAAGATTCAAACCCTGAAAATCCTAAAGAAGCAATCCATAAAAAACGCACCCTAAAAATATTAAAATCCTAAGAACCCTAAAAACCTAAGACACTTTAGAACCCTAAAATCTTTGAAATTTTGAGACATTTAGAGTCCTAAAACCCTTAAAAACCCTAAAAGAACCCTAAAAACATTAAAGCCCGAAAAACGTCCAAAACAAAAAAAAACTCTATAAACCCTAAAATAAAACCTAAAACGCCTAAACACTCTAATCTCTAACATTTTCTATACAAATTTTCTTTAGGTCTCCTAAGATTTTAGGGTTTTTCGATATGCAGACTTGGTCGCAATCAAAGGGTCTACTCAAAAAGCACAGTTCGAAGGTGGGTTTGGAAAAAGATAAGTTTCGGTGAGTTAAAGACAATCAAGTGTGAGTTCACCAATTGTTAGTACATGATCGAAGAAGAAAAGATCAATCGGTTGTCACAAGTTCTTGAGTACTTTTGTACCATAGATAAGCCATAAAAAATGGGTTTATTTGATTGTGATTTTGCTACGTATTAGCGCATCACAAAATTGTAGAAGCTTCTCCCATCGTTAAGTGTCTTAAAGGTCGTTTGTACTTGATTAAGCGGCAAAAAAGTAGGATGTTATTGGACATTGAATCTTTGCAACAGTGATATAAAAAACATTGTTTGGTAAGATTTTCTTTTTTAAGATACCCGCTTCGCGTATTGTTTTTGTCTTGATAAATGGTGAGAACTATTGCGCATTCATCGATTTGATAACTATTTTGACGTCTTCAATGAAGTCCAGAATCTTCCAGCCAGGAACAGTGCCAGAATACTTGCAGCCAACCAACCTAATGCTACTTCCTTTATGCTCACACTTTCTTCTACTGTGTCATCAACCAATTTGTACCTACTAAAGTACTGTACTACCGTACTTGAGGTACGTCCAAAAGACCTTAATTATATCAGGTGGAAAAACCAACGATTCACACTAAATATTAATGCACAAGCCTACAAGTTGAACAATTGAGAAATGTTGCGACGACACACATACTTTGACGTCCGACAGAAATAATCTTCGTCATTTGGTACTGTGAGAAATGTAAAAACCAATGGTCAACGCCCACGTGTAAAATAGTCGAGTTGATTTCCTCCCTGTTTTCCGGGTATACACGGACACATATTTACTATCACTCTATATCTGGTGCATACCGAGTATCAAGACACAAAAAGTTTCTAAGTACTAAATTTTCCTCTCTTTCAGATGGAAGTTACACCGTGAATCGTTATTAGCCTTATGTACGCTATAGCGGCACCCCAAAATTTTTACATTGATACCTTAAATATAATAAATTACACTGTTTAAGGACGTGGACCATAATCTGCCACGTCTCTTGGCACTAAATTAGAATGAATGACGCTAATTTTTTCTTTACACTAATAAATTCTATACGCTAATAACGATTCAAGGTGTACTTTTCAACATTAAGCGTATTCACTATAATTTTTTTTAAAGTGGAAATGAATATTAGAAGTCATTTCTTTCCCTCTCTTTTTGTGGTTTTGGTAGTCGCTGAAAGAAAAGTTGCATCAAACAGACGTGGAGATAACATTCCTGATTGCTGATTTCGAGGAGGCTTAGATGAAAGTTTTAGAGGTGGTAACGGCTTAATGTGGTTTTGTCTGTTACGGAAATTGTATATGGCCTTTAGAAGGCACTAGGGACTTGGTACCGAGGCTACATAAAAGTGTTGTCCATTTTTGGTTTTGTACGAACGATGTCAAATGCAAGAGTCCATGTGAAATGTGAAGGAGGGGATCAACCTATCTCTTTAGGTTATGTTGATGAATTCATTATGGTGTTGCATAGTTTGGTGAGAATCAATGAGTTAAAGAGTTATTTGAGTCAACATTTCGAAGTAAGGATATGGGGAAGGAGAATTTATATTAGCGTTTAAAGGGTTTCATGAACGTATTTTGAGATGTTTCAAAAACCATTCCGCTAAGTAAAGAACAGTGTTGTAAAGAGGTGTTGCCGAGATTTTTGTTGACAAATTTTAAACCTCTTTCGACTCCTTGTGAACGAACTGTTTATTTCAGCGAGTCTAAGGATTTATAGACCATTCATGTTCCGTATTGGGAGGCGATTAGCTATCTAATGTACCTCAATGTCTAGACCAAGCAAGACATTTTTACTACATCTCCTATTTTCAACAGTCAATGTTTGGCCTAAAAAGAGAATTTTTGGGAGTCATTCAAGTGAATCTTCAAAGACCTGGTTGGTACGCTGAGTATCGGGTTGGTGTTCAAGTCGAGTGGGGATTTGGAAAGTTAACCAAGGAGAATACTTAGATTTTAGAAAGTCCACCTACAATTATGCCTTTGCATTTGGTGGAGCTGCTAATACGTGGACTTCCAAATCCAGCCTATACTGGCATTGAGTTTTACATAGGTCGAGCATATGTTCCTTTGCTAAGAAGGCTTCACTTGTTAGATTTTGGCAAAATCCGTGATTCAGCATGTCCCATACTAGGGAAAATTGAGCCAGCCAAGGCTTAGAGCCTTTCATTTAAGCTATGAATGCGCTAACCACTGCGCCACCAGTTCCATGTTCAACCTGGCGAGTCTTTAACCATTAATTTTGGGCGGTTTCGAGTGTGGGCGAACAATATTACACCCCGATATTGCTTCATGCCAATTCAACACCTCCCCTCACGAGGAGGTGGGTCAATACATTCGCAATCCCATTGGCTTTGGTACCACGTTGGATTTCCGCAGAATTTGGGATTCGGCATGTCCCAAACTTGGGGAAATTGAGCCGTCCACTGGGACCTTTCACTTAAGCTGTAAAAGAACTTCCACCGGCTCAATGTTGAGCCTGGCGGGTCCACACCCACTTATTTTGGGCGGCTTCAAGTGTGGGCGTACAACATTACACCTCGATATTGAACGGCGGCCAAGTGCCAATTCAACATCAGTGTGGGCGAAAGAAATGTTAAGGTACGAAATGTTAAGGTAAATTAATGTTGGGTGCATGCCAATTTGTAAGGACAGCATGAGTTCTATTGATTTGGTAAAGAATTTATTCTTTCATAAGAGGACTAAACACATTAGGATTCAATGGTATTTTGTGAGGATTTTAAAAAGAGACAAGAGTTGGAGTTTTGTATTGTTCTACAATTGAAAAGCGCCTACTATGCTTACTAAATGATGCCTTTGTTGAGGGGAGAAATAAATTAAGCCTGTTGTGACTGTGAGGGAGGATTCCCACAATGTGTGGGGGAATATTGAGATTTACATTGTGAGAAGCGGTATAGTGACTTAGTGTCCACTTAGTGTTTTGGTTCGGTTTTGTATGTAATGTTTCGTGCGTGTTCAGTTGACGTACACATGGTCCAGCCCACGTTTATTTTTGGTTATATGTGTCTTGGTATCTACAACAGTGTTTGTCCCTTAGTATGATTCTGTGAGTACCTGTCTCTTGTGTTTATGGAGTAACCTAAGTTAGTTATTGACTTGTCAAAGCTCTAATTTAGGTTGTGAGAAGTGTTGTGAAGAGTTCAAGAGAATTTTGTAGGAGTAAGAGTGTGAGAAAATCTTCGTCTTAATCATGCGTCTTTGGCCGAGACCTTGCCATGGTGAAGTTTTTGTTTTGTGAGCTATATTTGGATTTTGTAAGTGCTTTCGCTTGTGTGTGTTTGTAGGTGCAATTCCCTCTCTAGTGGGTGTGAGATCTATCTTATCAGTCTCACCAACTCCCAAGCGTAAGCGCATTACAGCAGAAATTGCAGCGATTTATGAATCAGAATCCAGAATTCAGTGCGAAATTCCATACTCAGTTCAGTGCGAGATCATCACAGCAGAGATTTATGAATCAGAATTCAGAACTCGGTGCAGAATTCCGTATGCAATTCAGTGCGAGACCATCACAGCAGAGAGTGCACGCATTGACAATGACTTACACAAAATAAGCGCGACGGGAATTATCACATCTGAAATAATTTCCACCACATTTGATCTCCGGAAAGTTCCCCTTGTTCGCGACGGCCGCCTTCACCGCCTCCAGAGCCGACTCTGTGGCGCAGTCATCGAATGACAAGTGACAGACGAGCGAATTAGAGATACCTTTCGCACGTGCGTCTGCAAAAATGAAGGGAAAAGGAAGGTCAAAGGAGGGAAAACGTACTGTCTGGCTCCGGCATGTTTCCAGTGTAATCTCCCGTTACGAGTGCGACGTGACATATTATCATCAGCACTGTCGCTGTGACCGTGGTGACCATCATGGCTACGAACTCGCCACGTCACACTGACAGGGAATTTTTAAACCACAGGCCACGTGGCAGTGTTCGGACACAGATCCGTTTTCCAGTTCTGTTAGGGTTTGGAGTGCGGAGAGAAAGTTTCGTTCTGTATCTTCGTATGTGGTGAGCAGCTTTAGAAGTACGGTATGGTCTTAAAATGAATCAAAAATGAAGTACGGTACGGTCTGCAAATAAATCAAAAGTGAAGTACGGAAGGTGAAAAGTTTGTGAAAAATAAAAACTTCTGCCTCTTTTGCGCGTCTCACGGCTTTTTTGGGTTAATTTCTCAAATTGGATAAAAAAAACTTACACCATTCGACGGCTAAAAATGGTTCTCAGAAGTTTCACGGGTAGGTTCGGTTTTACTGTTTTTCAGTTCGGCATGTTAAGCACGTGTCAAGAAATAAATGGCCCACCGCATTTCCTGCGGCTAAGCCAATCACTGAGCAATTGAGCTTTCACGAGCCTTTTTTTTACGGGGTGTGCTCATGTGTTAACGGAACCGTTCATTCCGTCGAACAATAATTACGACCGATACGGTTACTTGAATCGAACCGTTATTTCGTGCGACAATATTGCTACGGGGGCTCTCCCCTGCGTTGCGCAGAGGTCGCAAAAGTCAAAATTTTAGATACCGACAAATTTTGTTTTTTTTTAAATCTGAACACCCGATACCCGACCGGGTTATGTCACGCTCCTAAATTCCTAACCGTTACCAGATACGCGTTAACGAAAATAAAAGTTAACCGAAACTCTATTTCTCGCGACTACCCGTACCCGCCCGTATCCGAATAAGTACAAAATTAATGGAACATCTCCCTCGTACCTTCCATGATACCAAGGGTACAAAGTACAAAAATGTTGGATAGTGTGGACACTATAAAACCTTCAATTTTTTTTGTTTTTTGCTAACCCGACCTTACCCGTTTTTTTTTTTTTTTTTGTGAAACACCCGCCCGAATCCGACCGGCACCCAAAATTTGGCACCCTAATCCGTTCCGGAGCCGACGCGGGCGGGGCGGGTAACGGTCGGGTACGGATTCGGGTAACCGATTGCGACTTTGGCGTTGAGTCAATATTGATATTTAAAGACTTCTATGCACTTATCTCGAAATCACGCATTACAACACGCTACAGTACACGTATAGTGTTGATTACACTATATCAGCGCCCCTTTATTTTGACCCTTAAACCTTAAATAAAATAAATAATAGTAATTGTTTCTTTACTTTAATATAGATACGGTTTAATAAGCGTTATTGATTCTAATTTGGCCTATTTTTAAATAGGGTACAACTTGAATTACTCTTAGCGTTTATAATGCAAATTTGGCGCCCCCAAATAGTGACCCTCAAACTTAAAATAGATTGAATAACACTAATTGATTTTTTAAGTTAATATAGGTATTGTTTAATTAGCGTTGATAACTCTAATTTGGAAAGTTTACAATAATGTAATGTACGAAATGTATCAGTGCATACTAAAACTGCTCATTATTTCACATAGACGTATTAACGTACAGAATAAGTGTCAGATGAAGGCGTCGACGCTGGAAATTGAGTACGTTGTCATCATAAATGTCTCATTCGTGCGCGTTTTGACATTTTTACAAAAGATTTTGAATCTTTCGTTAAATGCGTATACTTTTCGCACGAAAACGTACGTATATTATGTACGGAAATTTCCAAAAAGAGACGTTTTATTTTCGCGCGCGAAGTTTGAAAGAAATTTGTACGGTACGGATACAACGTATGGAAATTTCTAAAGTGACGTTTCATTTCCGCGCCCGAAGTTTGAAAGAAATTTGTACGGTAAGGATACAACGTACGGAAATTTCTAAAAGTGACGTTTTATTTCAGCGAGCGAAGTTTGAAAGAAATTTGTAAGGTAAGGATACAACGTACGGAAATTTCTAAAAGTGACGTTTCATTTCCGCCCGCGAAGTTTGAAGAAAAATTGTACAGTTCTTCATTACAACAAAGCCGCTATTGAATCCGCCATTGAAAGTTCGATTGAAGCCACACTTGAAGCTTCCACGAACCTCTTCACAGGCGGCCATGTCTAGGCCTCGAGGAGCAGAGTGGGAGCATCTTAAGGCTCTAAAGGGATATGATGGATTTTTTTTTCAATTATGATTTTATCATTATTCAAATTGAAATACAAAAATGGTTATTTTTTGCTTCAATTCTGAATTCATCATTATTAAGTATTGACATACAAAGATGGATACTTTTTTTTAAATTGTGATTTTGCCATTATTCAATTTTGACATTTTAAAATGGTTTTTTTTTGCTTCAATTGTAAATTTGTGAATGCTGACATGTTGTAATAGCACCGGCATGGCGCAGGAAGGGCGTCGGCGCTAACTTGGCGCTGATAGGGAGCCGGGAAGACGCCAGCGCGCGCGCTGAAAGGGCGTCGGCGCTGCCTCGGCGTTGGCGACGAGTCCAGGGCCGAGGCAGTCTGGTCGCTGGCGACGTGACAGTCAGATCGCTGGTTGGAGGTTCAGTGTCCAGCGAAGAGACAATCGTCGTTGGCTTTCGTTTAGAACTTTTAAAATTTTGATTAAGTTGTCGTCGTATTTTTCGTTATCAATTACATGTTTTACTATTTTTTAATTTTAATTTTTAGTATGGAGTCAAAGTCGGTCAACGCATTTTAAAATTTTTGAACTTTGTTTCATGCGCATATTCGTTATTTTTTTGGCGTTTCATGCGTGCGTTTTATGCGCATGAGACATCTATGGCCTCAAATTGAAAGCGAGTGGAAGTTTCGCCTCATTTTATGAACTACATCTGTCACAATTCTTCATACACGTCTACGTAAGTCATATTTTTAAGTGACAAGTTATTTGCGTTTACATCCGAATGCTCTGAAATCTGTACGGAGAATCTTCGCTAAAAAGCAAAGTAGCAAGACTAAGTTTCAGTTACATGCGAAAACACCCTAATAGCGATACAGGGTGTAGCATGACAAAACAATATAATTGAGCTGTGAATCAACTCAAGACGAAAGTTTGTCACGGAAGAACTTTAGATTCGTGTTAAGTTCTTTCTCCTGCAATTGTGCTGCCGGAAATCAGGATAGCATGCTGATTATCGCTAGGGTTTCCTTTACAGAATCAAGGTTGCTTAGCTACGAAACTTTCACGAAACGATTCTCTCTTTTCTATTCAAAAAGCTATCAGCTTAGAGGTGTTGCCGAGAAGAACCGATTGTTTTCATCATTTCCTGTCACTCTTCCATCTTTACTACTTCTTTCTTACTGTTCTTTAGCTTCTTTGAGACCTGTTGCTGGTTTTATGGAGCCAGAATCTAGAACTCGGTGCAGAATTCCGTATGCAATTCAGTGCGAGACCATCACAGCAGAGAGTGCACGCATTGACAATGACTTACACAAAATAAGCGCGACGGGAATTATCACATCTGAAATAATTTCCACCACATTTGATCTCCGGAAAGTTCCCCTTGTTCGCGACGGCCGCCTTCACCGCCTCCAGAGCCGACTCTGTGGCGCAGTCATCGAATGACAAGTGACAGACGAGCGAATTAGAGATACCTTTCGCACGTGGCGTCTGCAAAAATGAAGGGAAAAGGAAGGTCAAAGGAGGGGAAAACGTACTGTCTGGCTCCGGCATGTTTCCAGTGTAATCTCCCGTTACGAGTGCGACGTGGACATATTATCATCAGCACTGTCGCTGTGACCGTGGTGACCATCATGGCTACGAACTCGCCACGTCACACTGACAGGGAATTTTTAAACCACAGGCCACGTGCAGTGTTCGGACACAGATCCGTTTTCCAGTTCTGTTAGGGTTTGGAGTGCGGAGAGAAAGTTTCGTTCTGTATCTTCGTATGTGGTGAGCAGCTTTAGAAGTACGGTATGGTCTTAAAATGAATCAAAAATGAAGTACGGTACGGTCTGCAAATAAATCAAAAGTGAAGTACGGAAGGTGAAAAGTTTGTGAAAAATAAAAACTTCTGCCTCTTTTGCGCGTCTCACGGCTTTTTTGGGTTAATTTCTCAAATTGGATAAAAAAAACTTACACCATTCGACGGCTAAAAATGGTTCTCAGAAGTTTCACGGGTAGGTTCGGTTTTACTGTTTTTCAGTTCGGCATGTTAAGCACGTGTCAAGAAATAAATGGCCCACCGCATTTCCTGCGGCTAAGCCAATCACTGAGCAATTGAGCTTTCACGAGCCTTTTTTTTACGGGGTGTGCTCATGTGTTAACGGAACCGTTCATTCCGTCGAACAATAATTACGACCGATACGGTTACTTGAATCGAACCGTTATTTCGTGCGACAATATTGCTACGGGGGCTCTCCCCTGCGTTGCGCAGAGGTCGCAAAAGTCAAAATTTTAGATACCGACAAATTTTGTTTTTTTTTAAATCTGAACACCCGATACCCGACCGGGTTATGTCACGCTCCTAAATTCCTAACCGTTACCAGATACGCGTTAACGAAAATAAAAGTTAACCGAAACTCTATTTCTCGCGACTACCCGTACCCGCCCGTATCCGAATAAGTACAAAATTAATGGAACATCTCCCTCGTACCTTCCATGATACCAAGGGTACAAAGTACAAAAATGTTGGATAGTGTGGACACTATAAAACCTTCAATTTTTTTTGTTTTTTGCTAACCCGACCTTACCCGTTTTTTTTTTTTTTTTTTGTGAAACACCCGCCCGAATCCGACCGGCACCCAAAATTTGGCACCCTAATCCGTTCCGGAGCCGACGCGGGCGGGGCGGGTAACGGTCGGGTACGGATTCGGGTAACCGATTGCGACTTTGGCGTTGAGTCAATATTGATATTTAAAGACTTCTATGCACTTATCTCGAAATCACGCATTACAACACGCTACAGTACACGTATAGTGTTGATTACACTATATCAGCGCCCCTTTATTTTGACCCTTAAACCTTAAATAAAATAAATAATAGTAATTGTTTCTTTACTTTAATATAGATACGGTTTAATAAGCGTTATTGATTCTAATTTGGCCTATTTTTAAATAGGGTACAACTTGAATTACTCTTAGCGTTTATAATGCAAATTTGGCGCCCCCAAATAGTGACCCTCAAACTTAAAATAGATTGAATAACACTAATTGATTTTTTAAGTTAATATAGGTATTGTTTAATTAGCGTTGATAACTCTAATTTGGAAAGTTTACAATAATGTAATGTACGAAATGTATCAGTGCATACTAAAACTGCTCATTATTTCACATAGACGTATTAACGTACAGAATAAGTGTCAGATGAAGGCGTCGACGCTGGAAATTGAGTACGTTGTCATCATAAATGTCTCATTCGTGCGCGTTTTGACATTTTTACAAAAGATTTTGAATCTTTCGTTAAATGCGTATACTTTTCGCACGAAAACGTACGTATATTATGTACGGAAATTTCCAAAAAGAGACGTTTTATTTTCGCGCGCGAAGTTTGAAAGAAATTTGTACGGTACGGATACAACGTATGGAAATTTCTAAAGTGACGTTTCATTTCCGCGCCCGAAGTTTGAAAGAAATTTGTACGGTAAGGATACAACGTACGGAAATTTCTAAAAGTGACGTTTTATTTCAGCGAGCGAAGTTTGAAAGAAATTTGTAAGGTAAGGATACAACGTACGGAAATTTCTAAAAGTGACGTTTCATTTCCGCCCGCGAAGTTTGAAGAAAAATTGTACAGTTCTTCATTACAACAAAGCCGCTATTGAATCCGCCATTGAAAGTTCGATTGAAGCCACACTTGAAGCTTCCACGAACCTCTTCACAGGCGGCCATGTCTAGGCCTCGAGGAGCAGAGTGGGAGCATCTTAAGGCTCTAAAGGGATATGATGGATTTTTTTTTCAATTATGATTTTATCATTATTCAAATTGAAATACAAAAATGGTTATTTTTTGCTTCAATTCTGAATTCATCATTATTAAGTATTGACATACAAAGATGGATACTTTTTTTTAAATTGTGATTTTGCCATTATTCAATTTTGACATTTTAAAATGGTTTTTTTTTTGCTTCAATTGTAAATTTGTGAATGCTGACATGTTGTAATAGCACCGGCATGGCGCAGGAAGGGCGTCGGCGCTAACTTGGCGCTGATAGGGAGCCGGGAAGACGCCAGCGCGCGCGCTGAAAGGGCGTCGGCGCTGCCTCGGCGTTGGCGACGAGTCCAGGGCCGAGGCAGTCTGGTCGCTGGCGACGTGACAGTCAGATCGCTGGTTGGAGGTTCAGTGTCCAGCGAAGAGACAATCGTCGTTGGCTTTCGTTTAGAACTTTTAAAATTTTGATTAAGTTGTCGTCGTATTTTTCGTTATCAATTACATGTTTTACTATTTTTTAATTTTAATTTTTAGTATGGAGTCAAAGTCGGTCAACGCATTTTAAAATTTTTGAACTTTGTTTTATGCGCATATTCGTTATTTTTTTGGCGTTTAATGCGTGCGTTTTATGCGCAAGAGACATCTATGGTCGTCATGGAAAAGTGCACTCAGATTTGATTCCTAGTGATAAAGACGAGGAAAAATCATGCGAATATATGTACACACAGATAAAGATATATATATATATATATATATATATATATATATATATATATATATATATATATATGTGTGTGTGTGTGTGTGTGTGTGTGTGTGTACACACATATATATATATATATATATATATATATATATATATACATATGTATAAATATGTATAAATATGTATAGTGCATATATGTATGTATACACATATATATTCACACAAATATATATAAGCAAAAGTAATAGCGATCGGAATTTAAAACACACAATTAAATACACGCAAACACACTACGCTTAACCTTATCAAGAAAACCGATATAACATTTTCGTAAGCAATAATATGGAAAAGAATACTTCGTTACGTATGTTAAAGCTAAAAAAGAAAATAATCTTGTGCACAATTTGTACCAAAGTATTCAATTGATCTTGTATGATAAAACCACAAAACAATAGTCTTTCATGTATGATATAACAAAAGAAAAAATCTATCAACTGAGATAAAGTCGGAAAAAATGGTTTTTTACGTACAAGAAATGAAATGATAAGCTTTTTCAGTTCATGAAAATGGAAATTAAAATTTTCATGGGTACAATAATGCTTATCCCTCTACAATAGAGCACATTGTAGTGGTAAAATGGAAATTCATAGTTTCATGAATACTATGAAATTTGCAAAATAGTCTTAGATCCTCCACAATTTAACACATTGTAACAAACTACAATGAAATAAAAAATTTCAAATTTTGAAGGCTTTGGGAAACCCCATCGTCGCTTTCGTGGATCTTGAAATCAATGGTGACTTAAAAAATCTTAAAAATGGCAAAAAGCAATAATTTGTATTTTGCCTAATCTTTGTCCCGAAAAGCTTGAATTCTCCCAATCAAAATCCGCCTTTCTAGTCATATGCAGTTCAATTAACAGTCTAATGTCCACTCAAACATAATTACGCCATTAGTTCCTCGGGTGTCTCTTTTCGATAATGGTTTGGGAGACAATCTTGTTTTGTGATAGACAAGTGTATTGTTTTCCTTTGTGAATCTGTTGCCGTAGTGAGCCTAGCCCTTACATGCCCCATTGCCTGTTGCGAGCCCATGGCTACATGGTCATGGATGCCCATACTGAGAAGCCAACGATGGCCCGCTCATCATGCTACGGCTATCCGTCCCATCGTTAGGGCGCAAGGTAACACTCAAAGGCTATGGCGAGCCCATTATTACTTCTAAGCGAATTATTAAAGCTTGGAAATAGGAATGGGGCCTCTGAATTAGTAAAAACCAACAAGTAGTTCGAATTAGGAAGTTTGTACCCGTTTTTTAAGCATAACCCATTCTTAAGTTAAAGAGGGCGTTCCTTAAATGTTGTGGCTCTTCGTTACACTTGGTATTCTAGTATGACAAATTTTGGGCCTTATACCGGATTACACCATATCTTAAGACTCTTAGTTTTTTTTTAACATCCTTGACTTCGTTATGGTCACTAAGAGTCGGTTTAAGAGCAAGTTTAGTGATTAAGCTATAACAACCTTTTTTTGGTAATCCACTTGTACCTTGTGTTTCCTAATTCATAAGTCAAAGCCTTTAACTTATCTAGGTTTGCCTAGAGGCTTATAACTTGTGAATCGCAATTACTCATGCTAATAATATGACGACCTCTAAAGTGACGTAAGTGAATATGTTTGATGTCATTGATGTATGGCAAGACAAAAAATGGGTTCACTAAGTGCAAAGTTTGACCAAACTCAACATCACCAAAAAATTTGTTAGAACTTAAAAGTATCTATTATATTAATAACGCATAAGTCGACTAAAGTTAAAATCATGTTAAACCACATACCACCACACTTTAGTAACTCTTAGGCGAAACTATAGTAGAAGTTAATTCTAGAACTCTAGTTTCGATACTTTACTTATATAGACTAAGACACAAATAATTGCAAATAATATTAACGCCTAAAAATATACTAGCCACTCTAAACCGAACAATCGTAATTTCTATAAGTGTCACTCAGTCGCCATTCACTATCTGTGTTTAATGTGGGACAATAATTTAAAATGCTACATACTTCAGCCCCATATAGAAAGCGTACTTACTTGAATCTAGGTTATTTCATGGGGTAACAAGGAATAGTGTTTGCAACTGGTTTCACCCATTAAAGTTATGACATTTTCCGAAGAAAGAAACGACAGAAAATATTAGCATGAGAACAACGATGGGTAAACCATAGTGTTGTGTATCGAATGCCTCTTGCTAATATTCGATATGCACCTAATTATAGGTACCCGATAATCGATATATTGACTCAATATTTTGAGGAGCTTAAAATCGCGATATTTATGCGATGTATCAGTTCATATCACGGTATATTTCAATCGCGATGTATCGCAGTGACACTAGGTCAAAATAAAATTCAGCCCATGGCGCGCGCTCAGTGGGGGGGGGATGGGGCAAATATTTTCCGTTCGATTTTTCGTAAGGTTTACCGTACTAAGTCTGTACGGACGCCAACGTTCTACCAAATATATCGCGATATAATATGTTGGTCCCGGCGTGATATATCGATGCCTCTCATTGATCGATAATGCATATATTAAATAGCGAATTCATCGCGATATGATTTTACCCGACACACCACATTACTAAACCATCTAAGTACAAAATTTTAATTGAAATGGAAGATTGTTCAGTACACCGCTAATTGTTATTAGTGTTAATAACACTAATTAGGTCGCGACCTTTTTTGAAAAAAAATCAGAAAATAGAATTAACAAAATTATTTAAGGACATGGACTACAATTTGCCACGCCTCCTTGCACTAATCAAGTATTGTTAATCCTAATTTCGCATTAACACTGATAATTCGTTAACGTAATAACGATGAGCGGTGTTCCATTAAAGACTACAATTGGACATAAGCCGCCGTCTTTCATCCTCTAACGACAATTCCTCCGAACGATACGCTGAACCGATACAGCTCATAATTTTTGCAATGTCTTATCTGTACTTTCACGCATCCGTACAATAATATCGTATGAAAAGAACTGTAAAACACTGTCGGACCCAATTTGACGCCACAAAACTAACGGTCGAACATCCGCAACTGCCGCCGTAAAAACCAGCGGCTCGAAATTAACAAAACTGCGCCTTGAAACAAAACAGTGCGAATGAAGCCGCGATTCCGTGAAAGATGCCAATCCGCGAACAAGTTGCAATCCGTACAGTGACGGGGAAGAGATGTACTTCCAACACATCCCTCTCCCTTCACCTCTCACTCTCTCTCGCCTTCCGTCCCTCCTCTCCCTCCCTTTTCCGCTCCCTCTCTCTCTGCCTTTATCCTATCAACCCCTGTATTCCTCGTTCCCTTTCCCTCTACTTTTTTGCATTTCTCTTCTCCCTCTCTCTCTGACCAATTCTTTATCCCCCTTCCTCTCCCTTCCACTCTTTCCTTTCTCTCCAATTTCTCCCTTTTCCTCCCCCTTTCACTGTCTCCTCTTCTTCAAATTATCCCAATCTCTTACTTACGGGAAATGAAAAACTTTCCTTCTTATCCCTCCCTCTCTCCTTCTCCTGTCCTTCTCTCCTCCCCGGTTCTAAATTCTTCACGAGTCCGTAAAATCCGTACATTTTGGATTTTTTCCCTTCCCGATGCCAAATGCCTCATCATTAATTTTAGGCGAAAGAAACCGTCGATTATTTCCAAAGGCGGTTGACGCCAGTACCGGGTGGAGTGTACGGACGAGAGAGAGGGAAAGAAGCTGTAAGGGAGTCCGTACAGTGAAGAGAACGAAGAGGGAAGAGGGTGGGAAGGAGGGAAGATGGTGATTATGGGGGATTTTGGGGGATTGTACTTATGGGGGAATTTGAAAAAATGGAAATTGGTGAATTTTAGGAATTTTGGGATTTTGGGAATTTTGGGAATTTTGGAATTTTGGAATTTTTGGGAATTTTGAGAATTTTGGGAATTTGGGAATTTTAAGAATTTTGGAATTTTTGGAAATTTTGGGAATTTTGAGAATTTTGGGAATTTTGGGAATTTTGCGAATTTTGGGATTTTGGGAATTTTGGAAATTTTGGGAATTTTGAGGAAAATGACAATATTTGAGAATTGGGAAATCAAGGTACCCTGGAAATAAAAAAATGTTGAATTAGGGTATTGGGAATTTGGGAACATTTGTGATTTTTTTTTTTTTTCTGAGAAACGGGGAGAGGGAGAATTGTTGAATCGGGAAAATTGGGAAATGGAGGAATTGAGGGATTTGGAAATTGGGGAAGGGGTAACATTGCTCTCCTGGTCCACAACGATTTTAGCGGGGGAAGGGAAGGGAAGGGAAGGGTCGAAAAGGAAAGGAGCATTGGGAATGGGGAATGGGGCTGGCATTGGATTGAAGGGGTAAAGGGGTACAAGGGACATGGGGATAACAGGGGTAGATAGGGAGAGAGGGCGAGGTGGAACAGGGAGAGAGGGGGAGGGTGGAAGAAGGGCAGATAGACAGCATGGGTGGAAGGGGGCCAAGAGAGCTGGGGACTGGGGGAGAGGGAAGGTGGAAGTGGGAGAGATTGGGATGGTGGAAGAGGGGCAGATTGGGGGAGGAGGGGGAGGGGGGTGAGGGAAGGGAGATGAGGGCGAGGTAGAGTGGGGAGGGACTTTTGAAATGGAATGCATTTAATTTGTTTACATTTTAATGTTTGGGTATGTTGGAAGGGAGGAACTGGCAAGGGGTGGGGTGTGGAGAGAGAAGAGGGGAAGGGGCAATCACGGGGAGGGATGGAGGTGGAGTATGTTCTTGCGACCCTTAAAAACGTGTTTTTTTTATATCTTTTTATTTGAAACTTATCACTATTTTCTCTTAAAATATCAAATTACATTTTTCAGGTTTTCAGTTTTATTTGATTGTGTCTAAGTGTGTTTTTATATATTTATTTATTATTCTTTTTTATTTTATAATTTTTTATTTATTCCAAGGGACGAAAAAAATAAAAGCCAAAACAATGTTTTAAATTAAAAAATGCTTTTTGATTAACATCAGGATTTTTTTTTTTTTTTTTTTTTTTTTGTTAGTAATTCCATCTCTACAGTGACAACCGTCATATTCAACTGAGCGCCGGTATAGAAAAAACTATGCATTATTTTTTAATTATTGTACATGTCTTAATTCTATTATTAAATATCCATTTTTTTGAATAGCAAATATTAAAATTTCGTCAGCTAGTTTTTAACAGATTTGAGCTTCGCGTAAGATTGTATTGACAGTAAAAGTAAGTTTGGAGGAAAACGGGGCTAAGAAAGGAGAGAAATTTTTCAATGTTTTTCCTTTACGTTGTTATGCTAGTCACAATAAAACATTGGAAGGAGTTCAAAGTTTAAAACGAATTTGAGTTACGAGTTCTAAGTGCACTTTAAATACATTTTGATGAGATAAGGCTGGGATTTGTTACTAAGTACTTTTTTCTTATAACACGATGAAGAAAATTGAGAGAGAAATAAATTATAATATATGAGTAAGACTTGACTTGCAAAGTTGTGAATTTTGACTACATTTATTGCATTCACAATTAATGTAGAGTTCTTAGAGTTCTACATTGTCAAAATGGTATTTGAGTCATTTGTAAGACTTGCTATTGACTCTTTTTTAGGGATAGGTTTAAAGCTTTATTTTAGTGTTTGTGATTTTGTTTTGGTATTGCCGCTATTTTAGTGTTAAATACTTTTTTTTTAAAATATGTGGAGTTATTTTAGATTATACTTTTTATAAATGTGGTGGTATTTTAGGGTCCGACACCTTTTTTAGATATGTGGCGGTGTATAAGGGTTCAATATTTCCTTTAGATATGTGGCGTTATTTTAGGGTTCGATACTTTTTTAGGACCTCGATTTATTCAATCCTAAATAAAGGAGCCATCAACAACCGTGAAAACAAAGGAACTAAATAACCAAACACATGAACACCACTTTTCCAACAAACAAAATTGCTTGTTGATTTTTTAAGCCATTTTCAGCATTTAGCGCCCTTCAAATTTTTGGTACTTCCTTCTCTTGCTTTCTCAACCCCCTCATCCTTTCACTCTCTTCCCCATTCGTTGTTTTGGTATAAGTTTGTTAAGGGACAAATGCTCATCTTAACTCACCTTAAACTACTGAATATCTTAGAAAACTGAATAGTATTCATCTACGACCATCATTAATAAAGTTTACCAGACTGTTCCCACTTAAAACATGACCAACTTGAACTCGGTAGCACAAAGTACTAGAAGTACAACATCTTAAATTACTCGGTGGTCTTTTTCCTATGAAGTAGCATCAAATAAGAAACCTCCAAGATAAAAAATCAATCACGCTTTAAAAAGGACGCCAAAGGGGAACTCCAAGGGTGTGAGAACTCTACTGTTTTCAGGTAACCAAACCGACACTAGGGACATCAATTCTGTGGTGGTGTTACAACTCTTTTTGACTCTCTTGACAGGATCAAAACAGGGAAACTGGTAAAAGTACTCCCGCGAAACTCTCCATGCTTTCTAACATGGCCCTGTTTTGGAAACACAGATAGTCGGGTCATTTTTTTTGTAAAGAGATCGCAAAAGACTGGCACTACACGGACGGCCGTTTAAACCTTTGAACGTGTTCGGCTTTTTGAAGCATTTATTTAGATTTGCACACGTGGACGTTGCAAGGAGTTGGAAAGGCCTCCCTTTGCAGTTCGCCTGATTCGACCCCAAATCTCCGGCATCGAGGCAAACCTGCATTCATAAAAACCATAGCAGTTTCTTTTCCTTACAAAATGTATGGGTTTGTCTAAAACAGAAAGAGAGTTGAAAACACAAAATTTCAGACCATTTTGCTCACGTCACTACTAATGTCAAACTCTTGTACTGGATTGTTGTTTTTTGTCATTTTTTGTGACATACCTCGTCATTGGGACCTATCACAGCGGTGACAGAACTATCGATGCGTGAGCAAAATATTCCCACATTGAGTGTGTAGAACTTCATGGCATTTTGAAGTTTCGTGTTCCCAAGATCCATACGATTTGCAATAATAGAATCGCATGTATCTTCTACTTTGACTTCATAAAACTTCACGCATGGTAGGGTGTACGGAAGATTTCCTCGTTTGATGCACACCTGAAAAACAAAAATTTATCAAATTGACAAAATATACACAGTTACCTGTCAGCGTAAATCCTCAACTTTGAAATGCATTTAGTAGAATTGTTCATTTGAGAATCAACAAAGAGTTAAAAAGTGAGAGAAAAAGATAAAATAAATAAATAAATAAATAAAGAAAAGAAGACAAAAAGGACGAAAAGAGAGCAAAGTAAAAAAGAAAAAAAAAAAAAATCTCTCCGCTTTTGACAAAAATAAAAGGGAGTATACAAAAGAAGAAAAAGATAAAAACGGACAAAAAAAAAATAAAGAAAAAAAAATGAAAATAAAAAAAAATGAACAAAATAACAAGAAAACAAAAATACAGAAAAAATATAAGTGATTAATCGTATAAAAAAAAAAATCTAGCTATAGATGGAGCGTTTTTTTTTCATGACTATTTAAACAGTTTTTTCCAAACCTGCTGGAAAGGCTGAAGTTCGTTGCAATCAAGATCTGGGTTTGGTGAATCTGGTCCAAAGAGAGCGGTCAGCTCGAACATCTCTTGAATCGATTCACAAGTGTCATCCTGAAAGCAAAAATTAAGCTCTAATTAAACATAATAAAACAACTGTTAATTAAGCTTGAATAACAATCAAAAGTCATGCGGAGCCGCATGAAGTCGATAAAAAAGGAAGCTTAAATTTCAATAAACTAAAAGAAAAAGTAAATCTTTTAAGTCAAAAATACTGCAAACATTGGTAAAAAATATTCCATTGCAAAAATTGTAATCATAAATTGACATCAATCGTATGTTGGAAAAAAACATCCTGTTGTCATTTCACCCAGTTGCTACGCCAATCCAAAAGAAATAACTGACCGTAGCCACGGTATATGGAAGAGAGCAGTTGCGATAAGCAGTCACATTAACAACTGTTCCAGGAGACAATGGGATGCCGCAGTTCAATTGCTGCAATACGAATATAATCCAATCAGTTGAACTGTACAGAATGGTTTTGGTGTCCACCTCTCCAGTTAGAGTGTGCTCCTTATATGGTGCATGTATCTACTTTAGCTATTATTTTCAGCTCTGAAAAGGTTTTTTCACTTCAACATGCTTTTGAAAATCTTTGAAATTAGAGACAAAACATGAACCATAGACAAGGATGAAAGCATTTATTTTTTATGCATACAGTTTCAATCAGTTATGCTCCATTGAAACAAACCAGATGCGCCGACATAAATCCACACTGGTTATTTTTTTTTTTTTTTTACGGATAAGATACAAAACAAGCTAAAAAAAAAGCGAAAGTGGAATCTAAGTTGGATAAGGATAGGAAAATGATTCAAGAAGAAGTAGTAATCAAGCATAAGTCAGCTACCGTCCAGCCGCAATAAGAAACGACAATGGAGTAACATAACATAAAAATGGGAAGAGAATGATACCGGATTTTGATTTTCAAAGTCAACTTTTGAAATTCCATACACACTAGAGATATTATTGCAGGTCACATTTCCACCATCTGGCACAGTATAAAAGTTCTGGACGTTTCCGAGGATGGCAGCTGCAAAAAGTGAACCATGGTGGACAGATTAGAGTTTTCGTACAAACTTCACATGGAAAAAAAGAATTGAATATAGAAACAATTTGAACTGTTCAATCAGCTAAAGCACTACAGCATAGCTTAGAAAAAACCGAATTCCCTTTTACCCTTCCATTCTGCTATCTATCATGTCAGAAATCTGGGAGAGTTTGTTGCGTCTAACGCATGTGAGTTTGTGACTTTGTTAAGTTTGTTACTGGTAGGGTTACTTTGCGTACGATAGTACAGAAAAATGTACGATATGTCAAAATTTGTACATTTTTGTCGTATGACTACTCCTCTGGCCAAAGTCGACAGATAAGTGTCGTATGTATAATTGCCCTATGACCTGGCACGCATGTGATTTTGTTACTTTGTTACTGACCTGGCACACATGTAAGAAGGTTCTCAGCTTCGCTGGCGGAATAGCCCATAGGGCAAACACAAACGTAAGTCCCAGGAACAACCACAGAATTTGCGCAGATTCCCACGCCACATGGATTTTTGGAGGTAAATATGCACGGATTGGCTGCAGGGCCACATAAAGAATCAGTTTTTATGCAGAAACAACCATCAGAGATAAATACGATAGGTAAAATATCCATCAGATATTAGTACGACAGGTACAATATCCATTGAAATGAAGAGTAGTCCGTTTGGCTGTCGTACGTTATGATGGTGATGGAGACTAAAATTCAATTGCCCGATTTTTTTGTTTTGGAGGAAAAGTGCTCTCGGGTCTGTTAACTTCATCGGCAAATGGAGGGCTCTCCGTTTCAATGGAATTTTCCCCTTATTTTTCTACTTTCTAATGCAATAAAGGCACAGAAACAAGTCTGCCATGACACTAGCCAACAACCATAATGTCCTTTGCAACATGCAAAATACATCTCTAAAGCATAACCCTTAACAATATCTCTACTTTACATCAATTCCGCCGTTGCAAATGTTCAGCTCTCGATCTGAATGAGACCTATAAGAGCTGGAGCCCTCTGATTATTTTTGAGTTGTAAAAATCGCAATTTGTACGATGATGAGATTGATGAGCCCATTGTATGACGGGGGTCATAATTTTGGCCATTCAGAATTGGCCGCGTGGCCATTGTAAACAAAAGGAAGTTAAAGTACGACAAAAACAAAAACACTTGAAAGTCTTTTTTACGCCCGCATGACGGGTCAGATTTTTTCCTGGAGATCGATTCCCAAATTCGGGCGGATATTTGTTTCCTGTTTGCACATATGTATAAGTTTCTCGAAAATTTTATGGGCAATGTTTTTTGGTTCTTTAGAATTTTCTTGTGAATTCCGAAGCTCGTGTGAAAGAATTACTTTGTGTGAAAAGCCTCAGCAATTGGTTTATAATTTTCAGTTTTCAGCTTGCAGAGCCTGATGAGCTGTTTCAAGGACAAATTGCAAGAATTATAATGGAAACTTGACAAGTGCGACCAACATGATTTTAAAAGTGCGACCACCAAGCTCCTAACACATTTTCTTTGCTCTGTATTTCTTAATGATAATAGCGGTACCCAATGTTATGCTCGATAGGTATGAACCAGAGTACCGTATAGAAATCAGAGAAAAAAACCTGGAGCACAAGTTTGCGTCCCATCCGTGTTGGTGACAGCCACGAAGTTGTCGCTGCAACTGCATAGATTGGTTGTGCCGGACACAATGCAAACTCCGTTGCCGCATGGACTCATGAGACCGGGACCATTGGCCACGTTGAGCTTATTTCTTGCAAAGTTCTTTAGCCTACATGGGTCGCCTGCATAAATGAGGAAAAAAACACGTAAACACAATTTCATTTATTTTAGTTGGAGGATAATTCTCATGATACACTTGGGGGCTATAAATGTCAGAGGAGAAAACAACCCTTCAACAAAACCACAATTATGGTTCACTAACGGACGATTCTTACAGAATGAGAGCTTTAGGCTTCATGGTTACGGAATTGAACCAAAAAAAGGATTTAGTCCTTGCTGACAGGAAATCAAAACAAATAAAAGTAGAAAACAAAATCTATCTTTTGAGCCAGGCAAAGAATTGAAAAATAATATATTGTGGAAGGAACGGTAATGACCAGGAAAGGTAGTCTTACTTGGAGTATTCACAATTGGTAAAAGCGCTGGCAAGGTGTTTATTCCGCAAATTCCGGGTCCTCCGATAATTTTTAATCTCATGTATCCTTTGTCGCCCCAATTGGGGCCCCAGGAGTTTCGGATAAGCCAATAGGGCGGAGTATAGGTCAAATCATAGCCGACAACAACGACCGCGTGATCTACTCCATTGGAGAAACAGTCTTCATCATCAAACACTCCCTGTGGAAACATTGACCGAAGCCAACAATTAGACCAGATTAATACACTTAAGCAAACCATTTCACAACAAAAATGACTCTCTTGATAAGAAAAGTACAAGTTAAAGGTCGAATTGTCCCCAATAGACCGGAAAAGGAGCAATAAATTCACCCGATTCCCCAAATCACTTTTACAAGAAAACACCAAACTCGCTGGAAGAGGAAGAGGAAGCCCAATTGCTTACGATGGCTTAAGCTAACAACTAAAAATTTTATACAAATTTTTGGTTCAATAATGGTACCTTTCACAAATTCGATAACTCCTCCAATCTCTATGGATAAGTTTCAACTACCTTCTCGGTTAACCTAGGAGAGGATAAATGAACCAAGCTCAATGTTCCCGCATTGGCCAACAATGTTGGCTGCAAAAAATTAGAACGGTTGTTCTGAGTACTAAAGTCGTAGGATTGATGGGTGGAAATAAGACATCCTCCCTATTGGTAAAATCAACAAGAGAGGCTTCTCCTAACCACCTATACTGAAAAATAGACTCAAAGGCTTTGGAACAAAAAGCACAAAATCTAATCAAATTTGATCTTGGAGGTGTGTGTATGAGAGAGAGAGAGAGAGAGAGAGAGAGAGAGAGAGAGAGAGAGAGAGAGAGAGAGAGAGAGAGAGAGAGAGAGAGAGAGAGAGAGAGAGAGAGAGAGAGAGAGAGAGAGAGAGAGAGAGAGAGAGAGAGGGAAGAGAGAGAGAGAGAGAGGGAAGAGAGAGAGAGAGAGAGAGGGAGAGAGAGAGAGAGAGAGAGAGAGAGAGAGAGAGAGAGAGAGAGAGAGAAAGAGAGCGAGAGAGAGAGCCTTATGACATATCGAACGCATATCGAACGCCCCAAAACTGTTAGCTCGAGCAAAGTTGTAAGAAAACTTGTCTCCAAGCCAATGTGAAGACATACTTTTTCTTTTCCTTTAAAGATAGAATACCTTGTTTTTTGGAAATAGGCAAATGCCCTACTATTGGTAATAAAACGAAAAAAAAGAAAAACGAAAGAAAAACCCAACGCAACCCCCGCCCCCTGACCCTTTTTCTTTTCCTTTTTCTCTATTGGTGTTTTTTTCAAAATTTTCATGTTTGTAGACTTTTTACCTATATCCCAAACATCGAATGCTATCTTTGGATTGATTTTTGTACTCGGAAAACCGTAAAGGATGCTCTTTCCCGGATCCTCTTATTGGGCCAACTATTGATATGGTGACAAAAATATACATAACAACCAAGGAGCATAACAATGTAAGGCTATAAGCTCTCATCAACCTTATAGGTTCATAAGAGTGTAGAAGCTTGACATTTTCTATCTAGAAATATCAAGAACGCCCCCTCCGATATGATGGTTTATCCAACTTTTAACATAACTCACCATTTTCGGATCATAATTCTGGAAGGTGCTTCCACTTGCTTCTAAGCTCACGATTGTTGTTTGTTGTTGGAGAGCCAAAAGCAATCCTAGCCAGCCATTCAGCTGGATTCTCTCAAAAGACGATATGGTCCACGTGGTTCTTGTCTGCACATTCCAAAGTAGTAGCTAGTTAAACGGACAAGACCAGCATCACAGGGATGCGCCGCTTAATAAGTTAGAAAAAAGTGGCACTCTTGTGGGCTTCAACAATTAATGACGATGTAGCGCACATTTTGATAAACATGCTTCAAGACTTAGCACTAGAGTTTGGGAGTGAATGAACCAAATTTTTTAATGTAGTAGGCAAATCCGTCTGTTTTTTTCCTTTGCATATCTCCCACATAAACTTTCATTTCATTAGGCACATCTGTCAGGTTTTCCCGCCTATGCACATCTCCCCCCGTTGTCAGGGTAAAGATCACAATTTTTGTGAAATGACAGAAGACACATGAAAGTATAAGTGATAAAAAAATGAGATTTTTCCCGCAAAGAAACCGTCGAAGTTAGGTCATAATATTTTGGAAAATTTTGAATTTTGGCGAACATAAGATATGCAAAAATATGACCCAACGCCAAAAAAAAACAGCGAATTGTTAGTTATTAAGGCTGGTATGAAATTTTAAAATTTAAACAGTACAAAACAAAAGCAGTTTTGGCGTATTTGTATTTGCTTCTAACTGTGACGTGGCAAAACCGTGTGCCACTTGGTCGCCGAACACACGAACAAGTTATTCCGTACTCTGCAAACATGAAATGTAGCTTTGAGTGAAATGTGAACGTTGTTTTACCGATCGGCTTATGAAGACGCTGGAATGCGCTAGCGTCATTACTATTCGGCAAGTAAGGGACCAAGACCTTGACCGTCCTACTAACCAATATTGGACGGCCATGACATCCTTGAGTCACTGTTAGCTAATTATAGATCACAATAAGAATTTGTCTTTTGCGACGGTGGAAAGCTGATTCCCTTAGAGTGGACTTGGAATCTAATTTTGTAGTTTTTTGGTCCCTTCATTAAAAGTCACTTGAGAAGGTCCTATTTCGAACAGAATTTATCGGATTTTCGATCGGATCGGTCAAGTTCCAACTCTACTTTGATAAAAAATAGTACCGCACAAGCTATTTGTTTGTTTGTTCATTTCTTTTTCCTGACTTTAACTTCAATGCATGTGGGTAAAACACTTACTTGTCCTCCCGAGCAAATGCCGGGAGTATAGTCAGTGATCAACATGAGGGGATTTTTGGAGGCATAGTCAAGGGCTTCTGTTGGCCATCCACCAACAGAGCAGTCACGTGCCAAGCCTGAGCAATTCAATATCTGCTGCTCCGCAATAATGGGAACATCTGAACTTCCCGCATTTGTAATGTAAACGGCACTTTCAATAGCCGAAGTGGATGCAAACACCCAACAAGTGCCTGGAAGAGCCATAAACGTTGTTCATATTTTTAGAATTAAAATTGAGTTAAGGTTACATGGTTCAACATCTTCATGCTGTCTAAAAAATCTGAACATCTAAAAAATCGGTTGCTTATCTGTTACACAATTAACATTAATGAAAGTTGTTAAACATTATTCACATTACTCAATGTAGTTCAATTTTGTTAATTTATTAAAATAAAATATAAAATTATAGCGGCAAAATAGATGGTTTATGTGACCGGAGTGATTCTTGTCATTCAACCAATAGAATAGGCCATTTTCACCTGTCAGTCTCCAAGATAACTTTGGGCGATGTTTTTGAAATTTCATACTTTTGTCGCCTTTGAACATCTATTTTTATGGCGAAGCATTTCGCTTATTTTTCATCAAGGTCAGGACTTGGGTCATGACCTGAAAAATGGTAAAGGTTATAACCAGCTTTATGGCAATCATGCCAGCCGGTTTCATTGATCTCTTTTCTAAGTGCAAGTTTCATGCCGGAAGTGTCTTTGACATACTGCAGTTTTGCTGGTCCTTAATGGAGGCCACAGCTCGTCGCTTCACCCAATTCCAGCTGGTCGAAACCATCCAAGATGGTTTGTTGTCGTCATCCGGCAATAAGTATCCCAAACTCACATAGCGGAAATATCTGTTCAGATTTTTAGGCTTCGCTCCTTCAAGACTTGTAAGCCCTAGACCACGTCCCTCTGCAAGTTCAAAGTGGAAATTGGGTTAAAAATTTACTATTTTTGAGTCTAGGGGACCGATATCTAGTCACGTCATTATCGATGACAAAATCAGCCCTGCGGTGGCATTTGCAATATCTGTGGGGTTGATTATTCATCTAACTTTTTCGACCTTAATGCTTTTGTATTGCATGCCTTTATCTGCTTCCTACCGTGTACTTGATAGAAACTAAAATTCATAAAACGTGCAAGACCAGCAATTATGTTGATAATTCTTACAGGGAAGAGACATGTGAGACAATACACGCTACTTACCAAAGATACAAGTTGCATTACTTTCACTTGCGGCGTACCCTTTGTCACAAGTACATGGCACATCCAAACCCGTACAGTACCCATGACCTCCACAAACCCCCCTGGGCTGTGTTGTATTGCAAAACCTCTCGCAATCCGATACACTTCTCCTGTCAGGTATCGAGCCTCCACAAATTGCCGGGTTGTCAAGAACAAAACAGTTGTTTTCTACATTGCCACAACTTGGATTGCTATTCACACTGATGCTTGCCGAGGAGAAGAAATTGTTGCTAACGTCAACTTTGAAGTCCACCAAAGTTTGGAGTTCAATAGTGAAATCCCCAGTGAGAAGGTTGTTCCGCAAACTCCTGCAAGCAATAACCCCAGTAGGTATAGCATGGGTCGTTATTTTTCTCCTCGCATGTAATATTTGCCACACAAGATTTCTATTTACCACATTTATTTTGAAATCTAGAGAATTATACACACAGGCAAACTCGATTGCCGCACTTTAGCACTAGATAGCTCGCGTATGTCACCCATGATGGGGCATATTTTACCCTCCACACCATTTTGTAAACTATGCATGATCATCAACATTAGTCAATGTTTAAATGAAGATATAAAAAATAACAAGCTTTTGGTTTGTGAGAAAATGTATAATGAAAATTGCAAAAATTACTGTTTTTTAGAATGTTAGGATTTTCTTGGGGAGTCGACGATAGCCACTTTCAACCTTTTGTGATTTTTTTTCTATTTTAGTTGTAGACAAAGGAACAGAAAAAAAATTAATTTGATTTTTTAGTTCTCAAGTCGTAGGTATCAAAAGACATCTGAAGGTTATGACAACGATGGCCATTACGCCTTTTATGCTTGATATCTTAAAGCATCCAAGGCTAAACAAATGTACAATTAACATCACGCCAATTATAAACGTATGTGTCAAATAAAATTAGACAATGATAAAATTAAGAGATGTAACTTACAATTCTTCAAGTTTTTTAAGACTGGAAAAACTTGCTGGCATTGTGCCCATCCACTTGTTGAAGGAAAAATCTCTGCATAAAAATTGGGATAATATGAGATGAATGGTTAAGTAAAATATATTGGGTCCTTTGGTGGTACAAAATAAAATCCAGCAGCTTAAATTTTTTCTTACTTTTGAAATAAAGCCAAAAAACCGGGTAGAATTTGAATCAACTTACAACATTCGCAACTTGCTTAGGCTGCCTATATTTGCAGGTAAAGTACCACTGAAATTGTTATCATCGAGATACCTGGAAAATTCGTTTGAAGGAGTTGCCTTAGCTCTAAGGTTGGACGCCCTTATTTCTGAGCCTACATCAATCGACCTTCAGCGAGAAACTAACAATCTTAATTCCATATGAGTATGCAATCCATCATCGTTTCTACAAAGCGTACGTTAGCGATGCTTAGGTAAAGTATGCCACGTTAACTCAAACAGAAGCTGAGAGTGTGTATTTGTAAGACTTACAACATTTGGAGTCTTGGCAAACTCATAAGACCGGAGGGAATTGGACCTATAAGATTGTTTCTAGAGAGGCGTCTGCACAACAACAATCACGTCAATAAAGTAGAGTGCGATTTGCCTGAAATTGAGGCATCGGAATTATGCATATACAAAAGAAATTTCGAGTTTTTTCTGGCATATGTTTGCTTTCCTCTAAATTTTTCACCCAAAAAGGAAGGTGCACTTCCTGACAAAGACCCTTGTTTACATTGCGTTGGAACCTAACGGGTAAACAAATAACAACTTTTACGATGGATGTGGCGTAGTTTTCAGAAAGTTAATGTTAAGATACAACAACTATAACATAAGTTTACAATAAACGTAATGTTTACAAAAAATGTCGTTTGCTACTATTCTGGATTTTTTTCTCTTTGAAACTGCATCTCCGCCCTAATTTGCATCTTGCAATGTATCACCCTTTAAATTTTTGCGGCAGTAATTGCTACATGTTCATTCATATTCTGTTATGGTTGAATTGGGTTAAAATGGGTTAAAGGATGTTTAGTAACACCAAGGAGAGGCATTGAAAAGAGTTTAACAAAACGAGGCTTAAATGAGATACGCTCAAGTTTTAAATTTTGGTAGGATTGCTTATGCTTTCATCGCACTGTAAAAAAATCCCACACATTTTTGCACTGAATACATTTTCGTTTATTAAATGCATTTTTTCAAAACAACATTTTGGAGATTGATAACAGCCATATAGAAAATTGTATAACTCTACTTCGAGCACAGAAATCTAAATTTATAATACTGAATTTGTCCTGAGAAATTGGAGTGTGGGAAACAGATGGTTATGCTCACAATATTTTAAGCTTTCGTAAATTTCCCAGAGACGTTGGAAGAGGCCCACTCAAGTTATTGAAAGATAAATCCCTAAAAGAAAGAAAAAAAAAATGTTACAACCATGTTATGCTCATGGAATCAAATCCTTTTTTAAACAAGTTCATTGAAGTAAATTTTTATTATGGACTTCACTATGATCATGCATGTTTATCTTCTGCTAATGCAGCAAAAAGGAAATTCTGCCAAGAATTTTAGTTTCTATTTAAGCCTAAACAAGTGCCCATCTTCTCACGTACAACTCTACAAGGGTATCTAAGAGGCCTATGGCTTCCGATATGTTCCCTCCATAGACAGTTCCCGATATTGTCCTGCATCACAAAAGAGGAGACTTTGAGAATCACTTTGTTGTTTATGGAACTAGAGCATAAATTGAGCGCCACTAATCAGACAAGCATAAAACAACATGAGGGTTGGAGTTGAAAATTATGGATAAATCGACATGTGTTCATGTAACATTGATAAAGTTTCGAATGCAGGTTAGAGCCAGGAAGGATTTATCTGACGAACCTTCACTCCCCTTAGGAGGCATTTCAGTGGTGCTATTAAGGAAAACCGCTAACCTTTCAACTTGATTAGTTCTCTAGTAGAGGACCGAATTGATGGCGGGCTTTGGGGCTTTCTTTGTATAGATAATCCCAATATAGAAAAAAACTTTGTTTTATATGGATGACTGATGTTTTTTAGTGTTACACAAGCTGTTATATATCGCACAGGATGCACATTACATCCAATAAAAAGTCAAAAGACTTACACTTTGGTTACGGTCTTGTTCTCACAAACCACGTTAAACCACTTGCATACGTCGGTCGTGTTTTTCCATGATGAAAGTTTGTTTGATTGATCGATCAACCCAGCTTTGAATTCTAGCAAGATGCTTCCTGGTCCCACATCATCAATGGAGAACCCACAATAAATCGCAATCATCACTTATGGGATTTTTTTCTAAATCTGGCAAGATATGTTCACCTGTGCAGTAAAATATTTGTGCATCACACATTTGGCCACTTTCCAACAAGGGAAACTTTATACATTTTCTACTCCAAGAAAACTAGACGCCTATATATGCACGTGGACTATCACTGATATTTACACTACAAAATGTGGTAATAGGGCAGTAATTGATCCTATCTATCCTATGCGTGATAGACTGATAGCTTTTCTTTTCAAAATATTCTATGCGCTTTTTCTGTCATTATAATACCATATTTTTTTATGTTTTCATTTTATATCGCACATTCAAACATTGCTCCCTTTCTCAAGTTTTCAGTTTTCATTGCATGGTGTGTGCGATTTGATAAAAATATGGGATAATCAGTCAAGTTGTCCTCCGTGTAATTCATAATAATTGTGACAGAAGTATATGTACAATAAATTCAGATTCCTTCATACCTTTTTCGCTAGCCATATTTATTATAGAACACTGCAATATTGGGAAAATCAATGCATAAACGATTCTCAACTGATTAGGCCCCTAGATGGTGGATAACATATAATGTTCGCTTTCAGTTTGTAGAATCATTTTATTCAAGCTGAACCTAACCCATTTTCTATTTGTGTAGCCATTAGGAAATCAACACGATGTGTGGTTGCTTTTCTTGAACCGTGACTTCTCAAGCAAACATAATTAACGGAGCCCTTTTCTTTTCATGTTTTACGTGCTGTCGATAAATTAATGACAATGCCATTCTTTCTTGGGAAAATGTACATTTTTTATTATATATATATGCATGGTGCATAAAAAAAATTGATTGGTTAGGGCCAAAAATGACAAAATCGATCATGTTCTCTTTCAATTTGTAAATTCATTTTATTTCAATTGAATTTATATTAAGCAATCACTGGGAATCATCAGGATGTTTAGTTACTTTTCTCGAACAGTGACCTATCAAGCAACTACAATGAAAGGAGTAAGTTTTATTTTTTTGGTTTTAAGTCCTCGCAAGAATTAAAGTTAAAGCTTTCAACAATTTTTTTGTTTTTTTTCGAGTGTGTATGCATGGAATGGGAACTGTTGGAAACTTTTCATTTCAAGATGTATTTTCCTGACATTTTCTTGTTTAGGTATTACCAGGTGAAGCTGGGGGGGGACGAGGAGTTGGGGATGATAGAGGAGGAGAGGGAGGAGGTAGGGATTGCCGAGGAGAGGGACGAGGGGGAGGGCGAGCCATTGGGGTTGGTGGAGGAGGAGATGGGGAGGAGGGTGGAGGGGAACGTGGAGGTGGGGGTGGTGGAGGAGACGGAGGAGGGGGCCGACGAGGTGGGGATGGTGGAGGACGAGAGGGTGGAGGAGGGGAGAGAGCGGGGGACGGGAGAGGAGAAGGTGATTGTTTCAACACAACAAAACATTGCGAAAACAAGCGCTATTGTCATCAAATTATATCTTGTCACAAAACCAATAGTTACATTTCAAGTAGACGAATCCATTTAAGGTTCCAAAAAGATTATGAAGGCACGAAATGATTGCTTACCAGAAAACTTACCATGGCGACCTTCCACGAGATCATTCACAAAAAAGTGACTATGCGTGGTTGTCAGTATTTATGTTTGTAATATAGAGTGGAATCCAATGCCAAATGAACGAAAAAACCACAAAAACTCAAATCCGCCATCATTTAACCCTCCAAATTGAAGCTTAAAGTTGAATCTACTTTTTCATTTTCATGTGTTTAAAACGCATTCAAAAAATGGCCTAATTAGCCACTTTCAACAATTTTCTTTTTATGAATAACCGTATTATATGCAGATTGTTGAAACGAGCTTGAAACAGAAAAATGTGTTAGGTATTTAAACTGTTTGGACAAGAGAAAACTCGAAAAGAACAGAGAAAAATGTTTCCAAATCTCCTGAAATCGCAAGCAAGAGCATTAACTAGACTCGAATGCCAAATAAAAGTAGCTTATATTTATATATA